>WNWK01000625.1:0-42500 GCA_009830355.1 Cherax destructor
ACTGACCACCTTCTATCAAGACTGAGGGACTGACCACCTACCATCAAGACTGAGGGACTGACCACCTTCTATCAAGACTGAGGGACTGACCACCTACCATCAAGACTGAGGGACTGACCACCTTCCATCAAGACTGAGGGACTGACCACCTTCTATCAAGACTGAGGGACTGACCACCTTCTATCAAGACTGAGGGACTGACCACCTTCTACCAAGACTGAGGGACTGACCAGCTTCTATCAAGACTGAGGGACTGACCACCTACCATCAAGACTGAGGGACTGACCACCTTCTATCAAGACTGAGGGACTGACCACCTACCATCAAGACTGAGGGACTGACCACCTTCTATCAAGACTGAGGGACTGACCACCTTCTACCAAGACTGAGGGACTGACCAGCTTCTATCAAGACTGAGGACTGACCACCTACCATCAAGACTGAGGACTGACCACCTTCTATCAAGACTGAGGGACTGACCACCTACCATCAAGACTGAGGGACTGACCACCTTCCATCAAGACTGAGGGACTGACCACCTTCTATCAAGACTGAAGGACTGACCACCTTCTATCAAGACTGAGGGACTGACCACCTTCTACCAAGACTGAGGGACTGACCACCTTCTACCAAGACCTCAAGCAACCGCAAACGACCTCAAGCAACCGCAAACGACCTCTAGTAACCGTTAGCGACCTCTGGATAGGGGTGAGATCCATGAAGGTGTAAACCCGTGCTCAAGGAATGCTGAAAATTCTTGTTCTCTGGACAAGAATGTTCAGCCAGACTATTATTGACGCCTTGTTTGCAAGGTGCATCACCCCCGACGGGTTTATCTCGTCCTCGCGTAATACCAACAGTGTCGGGGATACATATACGCACCTCTGGCGTAACACGCAGCTGTTACCGTCGATGACACTGGTAGACACAGCAACGGTGTCATCAATGTTACGTTAGTTAGAGCCACAACACACACACACACACACACAGTAAGTGTACACACTAACTCAAAATTAATAACCTTCATTCTAACACACACACACACACAGTGTTTATCATTCTCTCCCTCTCTCTCTCTCTCTCTCTCTCTCTCTCTCTCTCTCTCTCTCTCTCTCTCTCCTCTCTCTCTCAACACAGTAACTTCTCATAATTGTTTGTTAAAATGACATTTATTTGTGTAAATTGCAGTAATGGGGCTCCGCCGCCCCCCATAAATTGTACCTAAAGCAAAAATTGCAGAGATGAACTCTGTGCTTGCATAACTTAACCTGGGGTGGTTACTGGGGTGGTTACTGGGGTGGTTACTGGGGTGGTTAGTGGAGTGGTTACTGGGGTGGTTACTGGGGTGGTTACTGGGGTGGTTACTGGGGTGGTTACTGGGGTGGTTAGTGGAGTGGTTACTGGGGTGGTTACTGGGGTGGTTACTGGGGTGGTTACTGGGGTGGTTACTGGGGTTGTTACTGGGGTGGTTACTGGGGTGGTTACTGGGGTAGTTACTGGGGTGGTTACTGGGGTTGTTACTGGGGTGGTTACTGGGGTGGTTACTGGGGAAGTTAATGGAGTGGTTACTGGGGAAGTTAGTGGAGTGGTTACTGGGGTAGTTACTGGGGAAGTTAATGGAGTGGTTACTGGGAAAGTTAGTGGAGTGGTTACTGGGAAAGTTAGTGGAGTGGTTACTGGGAAAGTTAGTGGAGTGGTTACTGGGGTAGTTACTGGGGAAGTTAATGGAGTGGTTACTGGGAAAGTTAGTGAGTGGTTACTGGGAAAGTTAGTGGAGTGGTTACTGGGGTAGTTACTGGGAAAGTTAGTGGAGTGGTTACTGGGGTAGTTACTGGGAAAGTTAGTGGAGTGGTTACTGGGAAAGTTATTGGAGTGGTTACTGGGAAAGTTAGTGGAGTGGTTACTGGGGTAGTTACTGGGGAAGTTAATGGGGTGGTTACTGGGAAGTTGAGTGGAGGGTTAGCTGGGGGTAGTTATGGGGGTTACTGGTGGTTACTGGGAAGTTAGTGGGGTGGTTACTGGGAAAGTTAGTGGAGTGGTTACTGGGAAAGTTAGTGGAGTGGTTACTGGGGTAGTTACTGGGGAAGTTCATGGAGTGGTTACTGGGGAAGTTAGTGGAGTGGTTACTGGGAAAGTTAGTGGAGTGGTTACTGGGAAAGTTAGTGGAGTGGTTACTGGGAAAGTTAGTGGAGTGGTTACTGGGGAAGTTAGTGGAGTGGTTACTTGGGAAGTTAGTGGAGTGGTTACTGGGAAAGTTAGTGGAGTGGTTACTGGGAAAGTTAGTGGAGTGGTTACTGGGGAAGTTAGTGGAGTGGTTGCTGGTTAAGTTAGTGGAGTGGTTACTGGGGAAGTTAGTGGAGTGGTTACTGGGAAAGTTAGTGGAGGGGTTACTGGGGAAGTTAGTGGAGTGGTTACTGGGGAAGTTAGTGGAGTTGTTACTGGGGTAGTTACTGGGGTGGTTAGTGGAGTTGTTACTGGGGAAGTTAGTGGAGTGGTTACTGGAGAAGTTAGTGGAGTGGTTACTGGGGAAGTTAGTGGAGTGGTTACTGGGGAAGTTAGTGGAGTGGTTACCTGGGAAGTTAGTGGAGTGGTTACTGGGGAAGTTAGTGGAGTGGTTACTGGGGAAGTTAGTGGAGTGGTTACTGGGGAAGTTAGTGGAGTGGTTACTGGGTAAGTTAGTGGAGTGGTTACTGGGGAAGTTAGTGGAGTGGTTACTGGTTAAGTTAGTGGAGTGGTTACTAGGGAAGTTAGTGGAGTGGTTACTGGGGAAGTTAGTGGAGTGGTTACTGGGAAGTTAGTGGAGTGGTTACTGGGGAAGTTAGTGGAGTGGTTACTGGAAGTTAGTGGAGTGGTTACTGGGAAGTTAGTGGGTGGTTACTGAGTTGTGGAGTGGTTACTGGTTAGTTAGTGGAGTGGTTACTGGTTACGTTAGTGGAGTGGTTACTGGTTAGTTAGTGGAGTGGTTACTGGTTAAGTTAGTGGAGTGGTTACTGGAGTTAGTGAGATATTTACTAGTGGTGTATATATATATATATATATATATATATATATATATATATATATATATATATATTAATTACGGTGATCCGGTAGGCTGTTGGTGTCCACTAATTGTTTGCGAGGTGATGCCAGCCACTACTGACCAGTACAGCTCCTGGCTCACCTATATTTAAGAAAATAATTAGCATGTCATTATGCTGGTACTTGGAATGTTGTCTTTAATGTAAGAGTGATATTCAGTGTTGTAACTATAGGAATTTCGCTCTTAACCATGTCCGCACTGTCTGATTTCTGTCTTATCAGCATGGTAATTAACCAGGATGAGGTGAGTCGTAGGTGCCTGGGTGAGACGTAGGTGCCTGGGTGAGACGTAGGTGCCTGGGTGAGACGTAGGTGCCTGGGTGAGACGTAGGTGCCTGGGTGAGACGTAGGTGCCTGAGTGAGACGTAGGTGCCTGGGTGAGTCGTAGGTGCCTGGGTGAGATGTAGGTGCCTGGGTGAGATGTAGGTGCCTGGGTGAGATGTAGGTGCCTGGGTGAGACGTAAGTGCCTGGGTGAGACGTAGGTGCCTGGGTGAGACGTAGGTGCCTGGGTGAGATGTAGGTGCCTGGGTGAGATGTAGGTGCCTGGGTGAGATGTAGGTGCCTGGGTGAGATGTAGGTGCCTGGGTGAGATGTAGGTGCCTGGGTGAGATGTAGGTGCCTGGGTGAGATGTAGGTGCCTGGGTGAGATGTAGGTGCCTGGGTGAGATGTAGGTGCCTGGGTGAGATGTAGGTGCCTGGGTGAGATGTAGGTGCCTGGGTGAGATGTAGGTGCCTGGGTGAGATGTAGGTGCCTGGGTGAGATGTAGGTGCCTGGGTGAGATGTAGGTGCCTGGGTGAGATGTAGGTGCCTGGGTGAGATGTAGGTGCCTGGGTGAGATGTAGGTGCCTGGGTGAGATGTAGGTGCCTGGGTGAGACGTAGGTGCCTGGGTGAGATGTAGGTGCCTGGGTGAGATGTAGGTGCCTGGGTGAGATGTAGGTGCGTGGGTGAGATGTAGGTGCCTGGGTGAGATGTAGGTGCCTGGGTGAGATGTAGGTGCCTGGGTGAGATGTAGGTGCCTGGGTGAGATGTAGGTGCCTGGGTGAGACGTAGGTGCCTGGGTAAGACGTAGGTGCCTGGGTGAGACGTAGGTGCCTGGGTGAGATGTAGGTGCCTGTGGAGTCGTAGGTGCCTGGGTGAGATGTAGGTGCCTGGGTGAGATGTAGGTGCCTGGGTGAGATGTAGGTGCCTGGTGAGTCGTAGGTGCCTGGGTGAGTCGTAGGTGCCTGGGTGAGATGTAGGTGCCTGGGTGAGTCGTAGGTGCCTGGGTGAGACGTAGGTGCCTGGGTGAGATGTAGGTGCCTGAGACGTAGGTGCCTGGGTGAGATGTAGGTGCCTGGGTGAGTCGTAGGTGCCTGGGTGAGACGTAGGTGCCTGGGTGAGACGTAGGTGCCTGGGTGAGTCGTAGGTGCCTGGGTGAGATGTAGGTGCCTGGGTGAGACGTAGGTGCCTGGGTGAGACGTAGGTGCCTGGGTGAGATGTAGGTGCCTGGGTGAGTCGTAGGTGCCTGGGTGAGATGTAGGTGCCTGAGACGTAGGTGCCTGGGTGAGATGTAAGTGCCTGGGTGAGATGTAGGTGCCTGGGTGAGACGTAGGTGCCTGGGTGAGACGTAGGTGCCTGGGTGAGATGTAGGTGCCTGGGTGAGTCGTAGGTGCCTGGGTGAGATGTAGGTGCCTGAGACGTAGGTGCCTGGGTGAGATGTAGGTGCCTGGGTGAGTCGTAGGTGCCTGGGTGAGACGTAGGTGCCTGGGTGAGACGTAGGTGCCTGGGTGAGTCGTAGGTGCCTGGGTGAGATGTAGGTGCCTGAGACGTAGGTGCCTGGGTGAGATGTAGGTGCCTGGGTGAGTCGTAGGTGCCTGGGTGAGACGTAGGTGCCTGGGTGAGATGTAGGTGCCTGGGTGAGTCGTAGGTGCCTGGGTGAGATGTAGGTGCCTGGATGAGATGTAGGTGCTTGGGTGAGATGTAGGTGCCTGGGTGAGATGTAGGTGCCTGGGTGAGATGTAGGTGCCTGGGTGAGTCGTAGGTGCCTGGGTGAGATGTAGGTGCCTGGATGAGATGTAGGTGCCTGGGTGAGATGTAGGTGCCTGGGTGAGATGTAGGTGCCTGGATAAGACGTAGGTGCCTGGGTGAGTCGTAGGTGCCTGGGTGAGATGTAGGTGCCTGGGTGAGATGTAGGTGCCTGGGTGAGATGTAGGTGCCTGGGTGAGATGTAGGTGCCTGGATAAGACGTAGGTGCCTGGGCAGGACGCAGGTCAATTATCACCTGATTTCTAATAGCTTCAAGAGCTATGTGACCCCTACGGCTTTGGCGCTTCCCGCACCATTAAAATAACGGCTCATGCCTTTGACAAACACGTGTAAACGTGTTCAAAACATGTGTAGAGCACGTGTAATTAAATGGTGATAAATATCATTATTATTATTATTACTATTTTATTATATTATTATTATTACTATTATTACTCTTATTATTATCATTATATTATTATTATTAACGAGTCACAAAAATCCCAGATATATAGACAGAATGACCAAGAGAGAGGAGTCTACTCCAGATGTGAAGGTTAGACATGGAGCGGGTGAGTTAGGAGGTGTAGAGTGTCAGAAGAACAAGTGTATAATGAGTATTAATTGAGCGTATAATTGTTTAAGAGTGTAGTATACTGTAGCTGGTGTGTGTGTGTGTGTGTGTGTTCTAACTTTTCTTAACCTAACGTATGTAAAATATTTGGCTAATACCCGTACATTAATAATAATAATAATAATTTTATAAGACAGGGTGAAACTACCCACCACAGAATATATACACTGAGAGGTTTATATATCTCAGTGTATATACACTGACAGATTACTTTAATCCCTATTTTAGGTATTAAAGTATTCTTGACTGGTGGTTAAAAGGTGACATGCAACCTTAATGACCCTCGTGTAGTAGATAGGTTTTAAACCCCATTAACCAAGCAGCTAACAGCACAGAGAACTCTATCATCCCTATAATCACTCTTTATTGTTCGTTATTGTTCTCTTGTGGCCTCCTGTGGCCTTCCCCGCTGATTAACGCCTCTTGTTATCAATCCTAATTAGAGATGTCAACACAGATGAAAGATAATTAGGTGAATGGGAGATATAGCTCAACTTCCTTATTTACGGTGGGAAAGATAAGAGACAGCACGCGATGCTCGTTTGTTTATAAGTGCGATCCTCGTTTGTTTATTTAGTATTCGTCCGTTTATAATTCCGATGCTCAGTTGTTTACAGGTGTCATGTTAATATATTAATGTAGTCAATGAGACCATTATTAACTACATCAATAAAGGTAACATTTAATGAACAGAAAATGGTATTTACCCCACCATCAACTTTGATAAGATTGATGGACTGATTACATCGACTAATCTTCACTAGTCTTCTTTGTACGGGACTGATGAAGCCACTGTAGGGCGAAACGTTACCACGATAAAGATACCCAAGTGTTGCATATGTGTCTAATTTATCAACAAAACACCTTCACTGCAACCTATACTAGCTTTAAAAATCTAAAACCCATCACAAAAAACCATCCTCCAGTTATCGCATTAAAACCAATATCCCAACCAGTTTAACATGCAAAACCCGAGACATACACAGTCCAGTGTAAACCTTTGAGTAAATAATATGCCAGTACTTCAAGAAAGGCCACACTGCACTAGATACCGGCATCATTAACTATGTACTAGTATAGTGCCAGTACTTCAAGAAAGACAACAGAGAGGCTGCACTAAACTAGATACAGGCATCAGTAACTAGGTTCCAGTACACTGTCAGAATACCTTGAAAATTTATTCTGATACGGATCCTAAGTTGTATAATGACCCTCTCAGTGTAGACTTGTGTGTTCACAGTGAAAACATCCTCTGGCTGGACCGTCAGGTGCAGTAAGGTTCGAACTGAGGTGAGTTATGTATCTGCTAGGTGGGTAGGAAGGTAGGTAGGCAGGCAGGCGGACAGGCAGGTAGGTAGATAGATAAGTAGATAAGTAGGTACACCAATTATCCCCACTACAACATCCAGCACTCCTGCAATGAACCTCTTTGGCAACCTGTTGGTACAAGTCACCTAACAAATTAAATTTTGTTATTAAAAAACAAGGTACCATCACGGTACCTAATTCACTCAGGAAACAACTGTGGAAGCTGCACCACAGGCGGGAAATTAGTCACTAAATTATTCACTAAATTATGGAGGAGAGAGATTAAATACCCTCGCTCTCTGGCCTGATGGAGGATCTGGCTGCCTCAGATTCTTTCGCGCGATTAGCGGGATGGATGATCGATCCGGATGGACGACTGAGCCAGATATATGTATGACTGAGCCAGATATATGTATGACTGAGCCAGATATATGTATGACTGAGCCAGATAGACGCATGTTTGGGCCGGATACATGCATGATCGAGACGGATACATGAATCATCGAACCGGGTACATGCATGATTGAGCCGGATACATACATGACTAAGCCGGATACATGAATGACTGAGCCGGATACATGTGTGTAGAATACAGGTCTGTGTGTGTGTGTATGACTGATCAGTTACTTAGCCAATCAGATCATTAGTTGAATCCAATCCAAGAACCCGCTATCCCATCCGCGGGTAATCTGGATTTCTTACCTGTGTCTGACACAGGGGAGTGTGTGTTCCCGGGTGAAGCTGTATGTCTGGGTATACTGAAGGACAGTGGTTGGGCCCTTCCACACATGGATAATACTCACTGACATACATATAAATGCACTGGTCATGTGTAACGTCTGTGCATTATTAACTTTGGTTAGGACCCCAGTGGAAATAAGTCACATTGTCTAGTTGGGTTATCCTGGATAATCTACACCTTCTGGTGGGTGCTGCCCACGCTGGTGGGTGCTGCCCACGCTGGTGGGTGCTGCCCACGCTGGTGGGTGCTGTTCTCACTGGTGGGTGCTGCCCACGCTGGTGGGTGCTGCCCACGCTGGTGGGTGCTGCCCACGCTGGTGGGTGCTGCCCTCGCTGGTGGGTGCTGCCCACGCTGGTGGGTGCTGCCCCCGCTGGTGGGTGCTGCCCACGCTGGTGGGTGCTGCCCACGCTGGTGGGTGCTGCCCACGCTGGTGGGTGCTGCCCAAGCTGGTGGGATAAAAGTAATATTAGATACTAAGCTAAGTTACTCTGTATCTAACCCTAACCTAAGTATTTATAAGAGGTGGTATTAGACTAAAGAGGCTTCATTAATAACTTAGTCTTATAATTAATAGTTGGTAGGGTCAATATGGCAACGTCTGGTGTAGGCATATGTGTCATTTTACGGCCTACCCCCGGTTCTTATGCTACCCATCCCCCCAGACTTACAAGGACTAACAGTTTCGGAAAATCAGTTAACTTGCCTGATTTCCCACAACATACATGATAATACTCACAGACTTCATGTATTTTTCTAAAATCAAGATTTGTATATTGCGGTCAGTCCCTTAGCGTGACCACCTTCTGTCATAATTACCTCTCCACTTGTACAGTGCATACGTCTACATAGCAGCAGCTGTAGTAGTAATAGTAGGAGTAGTAGAATGTAAAGTGCTTACTAGCACTCTAGCTGAGTTCTCCGCTCCTCCTTACCTGGCCTCTGCTGCTTCCTAAAACTAGTCAGTTACTAAGTTCTGTCTGCTTTACTGACTTTGTCCTCGTCTCAGTTGCTACTTTATCAATCATCCTGGGACAAACAGAAAGCTTTTTAAAGAGTTCTTAAATCTGTGAGTAACTGGTGAGTACATGTGAATGTGAGTACAGGTGAATGTACAAGTTGTGAATACAGGTGAATGTACAAGCTGTGCATGAAGGCGACTGTACAAACTCAAGAAACACCCGTGTGTACAGTACTCGTACAGCCAGTCAAGTTTGTACAATAAACAACTCTTTCCTAACACACGTTGAACGTGTACCATCAAACACTTGAAGGGGCAAGCAACACATTCTCTGAACAAACACCAGCACTTGTAAACACCTGTTTACTGCAGGGTTTCTTCCCCGTTGTTTACACTGCGCTACTAAGAAAACACTCTGGAGGGTTAGAGTGCTTGTCAACGCACCACCTCGAGTGAAAGCTCACTCTGTCGAGTAACGACTCTGCTTTCTAACGTCTGTTAGGTGGAGAAAAGACGCAGGGCGAAACGCTGTCACATTAAACACTCGTTCTGGAAGCTGTTTCAATCCCCGCCCGAATTAGCGGTTCGTTATACCTGAAAGCTAACGAATGCACGAAGGTAATTAAGGCTGCAGTTCACCTGTACAGTGTACGCCTGTAGTGTACGCCTGTACAGTGTATATACACTGACAGATACACATCTCTCGGTGTATAAACAATGATACACAACTCTGCGTCTAAACGCAGATACACACGTCTAGGAGTGTATACACAGAAAAATACATCTCTCTGGATATACACTGATATATACACATCTCTGTGACTATACACTGAGATATACACATCTCTGTGACTATACACTGAGATATACACATCTCTGTGACTATACACTGAGATATACACATCTCGCTGTTTATACACTAAGATACCAGCAGCTCCGGGAGTATACTCTGAGAGGTACTTCAACAACGGTAATACATATTATGAATATTCAACGGAGAGGGTAATACCTCACGCACTGTTTCAACGGAGAGGGTAATATCTCACGCACTGTTTCAACGGAGAGGGTAATATCTCACGCACTGTTTCAACGGAGAGGGTAATATCTCACGCACTGTTTCAACGGAGAAAATATTATTAAGAATATTACTGAAATTTAGAGTTGAGTTGTAAATATTTACCTTTGAGAGCTAAAGATATACAGAAATAAATCCATACAATTATATTACACTTATCAACAGCGTTCACTGAGGATCACTGCAGTAGGCCTACAGAGCCTATGCAATGAATATTTATCCGCACCAGCAGTCTCCCACAGAGGCAGGATGACACGAAAAAGAAGAAGAAACACTGTCACCGTCATTCAATCAATCACTGTCTTGCCAGGAGCGTGCTGGCATCACAGTTTAGATGTCAGTCTGACTGTCACCACACCACCCATCCTTCAGAGTGTAGGCACTGTACTTACCACCTCCACCCATCCTTCAGAGTGCAGGCACTGTACTTACCACCACCACCCATCCTTCAGAGTGTAGGCACTGTACTTACCACCACCACCCATCCTTCAGAGTGTAGGCACTGTACTTCCCACCACCACCCATCCTTCAGAGTGTAGGCACTGTACTTACCACCTCCACCCATCCTTCAGAGTGTAGGCACTGTACTTACCACCACCACCCATCCTTCAGAGTGCAGGCACTGTACTTACCACCACCACCCATCCTTCAGAGTGTAGGCACTGTACTTACCACCTCCACCCATCCTTCAGAGTGTAAGCACTGTACTTACCACCTCCACCCATCCTTCAGAGTGTAGGCACTGTACTTACCACCTCCACCCATCCTTCAGAGTGTAGGCACTGTACTTACCACCTCCACCCATCCTTCAGAGTGTAGGCACTGTACTTACCACCACCACCCATCCTTCAGAGTGCAGGCACTGTACTTACCACCACCACCCATCCTTCAGAGTGTAGGCACTGTACTTACCACCACCACCCATCCTTCAGAGTGTAGGCACTGTACTTACCACCACCACCCATCCTTCAGAGTGTAGGCACTGTACTTACCACCACCACCCATCCTTCAGAGTGCAGGCACTGTACTTACCACCACCACCCATCCTTCAGAGTGTAGGCACTGTACTTACCACCACCACCCATCCTTCAGAGTGCAGGCACTGTACTTACCACCTCCACCCATCCTTCAGAGTGCAGGCACTGTACTTACCACCCCACCCATCCTTCAGAGTGCAAGCACTGTACTTACCACCACCACCCATCCATCAGAGTGCAGGCACCGTACTTCTCACCTCCACCCATCCTTCAGAGTGTAGGCACTGTACTTCCCACCACCACCCATCCTTCAGAGTGCAAGCACTGTACTTACCACCACCACCCATCCTTCAGAGTGAGGCACTGTACTTACCACCACCACCCATCCTTCAGAGTGTAGGCACTGTACTTACCACCACCACCCATCCTTCAGAGTGTAGGCACTGTACTTACCACCACCACCCATCCTTCAGAGTGCAGGCACTGTATCCACCACCTCCACCCATCCTTCAGAGTGTAGGCACTGTCTTACCACCACCACCCATCCTTCAGAGTGCAGGCACTGTACTTACCACCACCACCCATCCTTCAGAGTGAGGCACTGTATTTCACCACCACCACCCATCCTTCAGAGTGTAGGCACTGTACTTCCACCACCACCCATCCTTCAGAGTGCAGGCACTGTACTTACCACCTCCACCCATCCTTCAGAGTGAGGCACTGTCTTCCACCACCACCCATCCTTCAGAGGTAGCAGTGCACCATCTAGGTTAGGCCGACCACCACCCATCCTTCAGAGTGAGGCACTGTACTTCCCACCCCACCCATCCTTCAGAGTGTAGGCACTGTCTTACCACCCCACCCATCCTTCAGAGTGTAGGCACTGTACCACCTCCAACTTCAAGCCACCTACCACCCATCCTTCAGAGTGTACGCACTGTACACACCACCACCATCCTTCAGAGTTGGCACTGACTTACCACCTCACCCATCCTTAGAGTGAGGCACTGTACTTACCACCTCCACCCATCCTTCAGAGTGAGCACTGTACTTACCACCCCACCCATCCTTCAGAGTGTAGGCACTGTACTTCCACCTCCACCCATCCTTCAGAGTGTAGGCACTGTGACTTACCACCACCACCCATCCTTCAGAGTGTAGGCACTGTATTACCACCTCCACCCATCCTTCAGAGTGCAGGCACTGTCTCCACCCCACCCATCCTTCAGAGTGTGCACGTCTTACCACCTCACCCATCCTTCAGAGTGTAGGCACTGTAACTCACATCCTTCAGAGTGAGCACTGTATCCACCACCACCCATCCTTCAGAGTGTAGGCACTGTACTACCACCACCACCCATCCTTCAGAGTGAGGCACTGTGCTTCCACCCCACCCATCCTTCAGGTGTGGCACTGTGACAACAGGTGTGGCACTGCACCACACCACCCATCCTTCAGAGTGTAGGCACTGTACTTACCACCCATCCCAGGTGAGGCCTCTACACCCACTCACCACCACATCTTCAGAGTGAGGCACTGTACTACCACCACCACCCATCCTTCAGAGTGCAGGCACTGTCCCACCATCTCAACATCACCACCCACATCCTTCAGAGTGTAGGCACTGTCTACCACCCCACCCATCCTTCAGAGTGCAGGCACTGTCTTCCACCATCCACCCATCCTTCAGAGTGGGCACTGTAAATTATGGGACTCTCACCACACCTTCAGGTGTGGCACTCTTCCACCACCACCCATCCTTCAGAGTGAGCACTGTCTTCCACCCCACCATCCTAGAGTGGGCACTAATCCCAGTGGGCACGTCTACCACCCCACCCATCCTTCAGAGTTAGCCTGAATGGAAGTCACCACTAAGAGCACTGTATTACCACCTCCACCATCCTTCAGAGTGTAGGCACTGTATTTATCTACCACCACCCATCCTTCAGAGTGTAGGCACTGTACTTACCACCTCCACCCATCCTTCAGAGTGTAGGCACTGTACTTACCACTCCACCCATCCTTCAGAGTGCAGGCACTGTACTTCCCACCCACCCATCCTTCAGAGTGCAAGCACTGTATTACCACCACCATCCATCCATCAGGTGAGCACTGTACCCACCACCGTCATCAGAGTCAGGCACTGTCCACCACCACCCATCCATCAGAGTGCAGGCACTGTATTACCACCACCATCCATCCTTCAGAGTGCAGCACTGTATTTCCCATTTCCCACCACCACCCATCCATCAGAGTGCAGGCACTGTCTTAACCATTCAGTCACACTGCCACCACTCCCCTCTCAGAGTGCAGGCACTGTACTTCCACCACCACCATCCTTCAGAGTGCAAGCACTGTACTTACACCACCATCATCAGATCAGCTACTTCCCTCACCCATCTTAGTAGCATGTATTACACCACCATCCTTCAGGTCAACACGTCACACACCATCTTCATCATATACCTCAGGATTCAAGCCCGGCTAACCGGTGTTCCTGAATCCCTTCAGAAATGTTACCTTGAACACACTCCAACAGCACGTCAAGTCATAAAAACCATTTTGTCTCCACTCCTAACACGCTCACACAATAATAATAATAATAATAATAACTATTACTATAATTATTACTATAATTATTATTATTATTATTATTATTATTATTATTATTATTATTATTATTATTAATGGATTAGATAACACTGACATTGTTAGTATTATTATTATTATTATTATTATCAAAATAAATCGGTAAAGGCGCATCATAAAGCTTCAGATGTTCGTCTATAATCACCTCTCTGCTAAGTTAGAAATTATAGGGTAAATAATATCCTGCACACAGGTGAAGTACGACACTCAGGTGCAATCATGAATACTGAGGTGAAGACAGGTGTGGGCAGGTGAAGACAGGTGTGGGCAGGTGAAGACAGGTGTGGGCAGGTGAAGACAACAGCAACATCATTATTGTGTCACCACCGGGAGTTGCATACATCATAGCTAGCAACATTACCACCAGCATCATCAACGCAACATTACCAACATCATCAACGCAACACGTTTTCATTGCCATTGATTAATTTTACCATCATCATCAATCAACCTCATCATCATCCCCACCATCATCATTTTCATCAGCCAGCCCTTAACATCACTATCACCAACACTATTACCATCACTATCTTACATTATATATATATATATATATATATATATATATATATATATATATATATATATATATATATATATGTCGTGATTAGGTAAAATATCAATTAGAGAACTCATCTAAAATAAAGTCCTTTCTAAAATTTTCTCTATACGTTTATAGATATATTTTTATTATGTTAATGTAAAATTAATAAATTGAAATTCCAGAGAAATTGAAAACCTACCTAACCTTATTACAACAAGCAATTTAATTTAGCTCAACCCAACTAAATATATTTAGATACGTTAACAATAATTTAATAATAAACAAACACATTGAAATATATTTTTTTGTTAGGTTCAGAATGATTTGGCGAAATTATTGCATACACAATTTTCACTTGTCTTATATGGCAAGGTGAGCGTTGCTATTTAAGCCAAAAAGAAAGTTTTACCTAATCGGCACGATATATATATATATATATATATATATATATATATATATATATATGTATATATATATATATATATATAGGAGGTTTCGTGTGTGAGGGGCTTTGACAACCAACATGCGTTTGTGGAGATGTTAGGAGTGGAGGCAAGTGGATTTTATGACTTGACGTGCTGTTGGAGTGAGAGCGAGGTAAAATTTACGAAGGAATTCAGGGAAATTGGTTGGCCGGACCTGAGTCCTGGAGGTGGGAAGTACAGTGCCTGCACTCTGAAGGAGGGGTGTTCATAATTTAGTTTGGAGGGTCGTATGACAAGACAGTGATAACAGCACTAACAGCAGTGACATTACCAACAACAACAACAGCAGTAACAGCACCAACAACAGTAGTAACAGCAACACCTCTCTCTAAGTTAATAACACACCCTAACACAGTATGAAGAAGACAGCAACAGCACCCTCCCCTGGTTTTGTTTACGGGCAACTCTGAGTGGTTGGTCCGGGTGGGTATGTGTGGTGGGCGGCCGGATGGGGCTGGTGGACGGGTTGGCCGCCCATTATGGGTGAGTTTTTTTTGTAGGTGAGCAGCGAGTGGTTAATTGCGACAGGAATAATATTCTGTCATTTCCTCTGACCGGCGCCATGTTTCTTCATTCAGACTCGAACTCATTCTGGACACATGGAAGACTATTCTGGACACATGGAAGACTATTCTGGACACATGGAAGACTATTCTGGACACATGGAAGACTATTCTGGACACATGGAAGACTATTCTGGACACATGGAAGACTATTCTGGACACATGGAAGACTATTCTGGACACATGGAAGACTATTCTGGACACATGGAAGACTATTCTGGACACATGGAAGACTATTCTGGACACATGGAAGTCTATTCTGGACACATGGAAGACTATTCTGGACACATGGAAGACTATTCTGGAACATGAAGACTATCTGACATGGAAGACTATTCTGGACACATGGAAGACTATTCTGGACACAAAACATTGAAGGAAGACTATTCTGGACACATGGAAGACTATTCTGGACACATGGAAGACTATTCTGGACACATGGAAGACTATTCTGGGCACATGGAAGTCTATTCTGGACACATGGAAGACTATTCTGGACACATGGAAGACTATTCTGGACACATGGAAGACTATTCTGGACACATGGAAGACTATTCTGGACACATGGAAGACTATTCTGGACACATGGAAGACTATTCTGGACACATGGAAGACTATTCTGGACACATGGAAGACTATTCTGGACACATGGAAGACTATTCTGGACACATGGAAGTCTATTCTGGACACATGGAAGACTATTCTGGACACATGGAAGACTATTCTGGACACATGGAAGACTATTCTGGACACATGGAAGACTATTCTGGACACATGGAAGACTATTCTGGACACATGGAAGACTATTCTGGACACATGGAAGACTATTCTGGACACATGGAAGACTCGACGTTGATCACTGCTGCCATCTACCTAAGACCCCAACATGTCATTTAAATTTAGAAGTGAACCTTTCTAAAGGAGGTAGTTTACTGTGCACCCGATGCTGTGCACTTAGCGACCAGTTTATTGTGCACACTTTACACTTAGTGTGATTAATGCATGTGTACTTGTAACTAAGTGTAAGTCTGGTTACGACACCTTGCGTCTCTTCATATTGTCAGTTGTTCTGTAAATGTGGTGGTTATCATAGTGGGTTATCGATCCAGTTATCTACGTTTGTTATCGTAGTGGGTTATCGATCCAGTTATCTACGTTCATGTTATCATAGTGGGTTATCGATCCAGTTATCTACGTTCATGTTATCATAGTGGGTTATCGTTCCAGTTATCTACGTTTATGTAATCATAGTGGGTTTGGGTTATCGATCCAGTTATCTACGTTCATGTTATCGTAGTGGGTTATCGATCCAGTTATCTACGTTCATGTTATCATAGTGGGTTATCGATCCAGTTATCTACGTTCATGTTATCATAGTGGGTTATCGATCCAGTTATCTACGTTTGTTATCGTAGTGGGTTATCGATCCAGTTATCTACGTTCATGTTATCATAGTGGGTTATCGATCCAGTTATCTACGTTCATGTTATCATAGTGGGTTATCGATCCAGTTATCTACGTTTGTTATCGTAGTGGGTTATCGATCCAGTTATCTACGTTCATGTTATCATAGTGGGTTATCGATCCAGTTATCTACGTTTGTTATCGTAGTGGGTTATCGATCCAGTTATCTACGTTCATGTTATCATAGTGGGTTATCGATCCAGTTATCTACGTTCATGTTATCATAGTGGGTTATCGTTCCAGTTATCTACGTTTATGTAATCATAGTGGGTTTGGGTTATCGATCCAGTTATCTACGTTCATGTTATCGTAGTGGGTTATCGATCCAGTTATCTACGTTCATGTTATCATAGTGGGTTATCGATCCAGTTATCTACGTTCATGTTATCATAGTGGGTTATCGATCCAGTTATCTACGTTCATGTTATCATAGTGGGTTATCGTTCCAGTTATCTACGTTTATGTAATCATAGTGGGTTTGGGTTATAGATCCAGTTATCTACGTTCATGTTATCGTAGTGGGTTATCGATCCAGTTATCTACGTTCATGTTATCATAGTGGGTTATCGATCCAGTTATCTACGTTCATGTTATCATAGTGGGTTATCGATCCAGTTATCTACGTTCATGTTATCATAGTGGGTTATAGATGTCACAGACCGGGCCGCGGGGGCGTTGACCCCTGGAACTCTCTCCAGGTAACCTCCAGGTATGTACTCAGGTTTCTAACTACATTCCCATGCCATTCACATTATTTACACTCTGCTTGACATGGCTACAATGTTGCAAACACTGGTATTATATCTGCCTTTTTTCAAAGCGCTTTCGCTTTCTTTGATAAACTTATCGACTTCACCAGAGTAACGAAATCCACAATATTTACACATCAATTTAGCTGAGATCTTCTGCATAACTACACCAGCGTCCTCTGGTGATCATGCCGTTACAGACATCAAGTTACTGAAGATCAAGTTGGTGATGATGGAGTCTACAGTCATAAGTTAACTTTAGTGTTATTACGGCGGTAAAGTGTTGGGAGTGTAATCTACAAGATGAAGAATTAGACACTCGAAGGCGAAACGTCTACAAATAAAGACACCCAGACGTTGAACAGGTGTCTAAGTAATCACCTTGTGGGTATTTATACCATTCTTGTAACATAGGAGGCCAGCTGTTAGTTATGCTAGAATTCAAGATAGTGGCAGGAAGATCGTTTCTTCATAGCATTATTTCTTTGAGGTAATCTGAGGGACTGATTACCTCAAACTCCTCCTCTCCTTACACCTTTCTTCTTTGTATTGGACTGATGAAGCCACTGTGTGGCGAAACGTTTCAACAATAAACATTCCCATATATTGCATAAGTGTCTCATTCTACAACCTCATACCCTACTAACACCTCACACCCTGCCAACACTTCACACCCTGCCAACACTTCACACCCTGCTAACACCTCACACCCTGCTAACACCTCACACCCTGCTAACACCTCACACCCTACCAACACCTCACACCCTGCCAACACTTCACACCCTGCCAACACTTCACACCCTGCCAACACCTCACACCCTGCTAACACCTCACACCTGCCAACACCTCACACCCTACCAACACCTCACACCCTGCCAACACCTCACACCCTGCCAACACCTCTGTTACACCAAGAAGGCTTCATCAACGTCTGTATACACTAAATCAGTATTTTGTCTTTCAGTATCCCCAGGACCAATGTTGTAGTAGTCTCGTAGTAGTGAGAGATTTGTACTATCAGTGTACAGGTGTACAATAAAGTGTACCTACACCAGAACACCTAATACAAGGGCTAACTAGTGCTGGTACCTACGGCAGAACACTTAATACAAGCGGCTAACTAGTGCTGGTACCTACGGCAGAACACTTAATACAAGCGGCTAACTAGTGCTGGTACCTACGGCAGAACACTTAATACAAGCGGCTAACTAGTGCTGGTACCTACGGCAGAACACTTAATACAAGCGGCTAACTAGTGCTGGTACCTACGGCAGAACACTTAATACAAGCGGCTAACTACTGCTGGTACCTACGGCAGAACACTTAATACAAGCGGCTAACTAGTGCTGGTACCTACGGCAGAACACTTAATACAAGCGGCTAACTAGTGCTGGTACCTACGCCAGAACTAGCGCCAACATTCAACATGGTATAGAAACTCTTACAAAAATAAAAACAATATAAAACAATTATATAACAAATGTAGACATGATAATGGAGGTGTTTGAGAAGGTTTGGTCGGGATAAAAACCCGGAGTTCTTATTAGCTGCTGCAAACTGCCAACCACTGATTTATGTTGCCTGCAATTATCAATTATCTTCATTTTATAATTAATTTTCCTCACACCTCAAACCAGTCGTGTACGAGACGTGTAATGTCCGTGTTGTGGATGTTGTGTTGAACGAGAGGTGGGTTATTACCATGGTAACGAGGATTAATGGGGTTAATACACACAAGAGGTGGGTTATTACCATGGTAACTAGGATTAATGGGGTTAATACACACAAGAGGTGGGTTATTACCATGGTAACGAGGATTAATGGGGTTAATAGATATAAGAGGTGAGTTATTATCATGGTAACGAGGATTAATGGGGTTAATAGACACAAGAGGTGGGTTATTACCATGGTAACTAGGATTAATGGGGTTAATAGACACAAGAGGTGGGTTATCACCAGGGTAACTAGGATTAATGGGGTTAATAGACACAAGAAGTGGGTTATCACCATGGTAACTAAGATTAATGGGGTTAATAGACACAAGAGGTGGGTTATTACCATGGTAACGAGGATTAATGGGGTTAATAGATATAAGAGGTGAGTTATTACCATGGTAACGAGGATTAATGGGGTTAATAGACACAAGAGGTGGGATATCACCATGGTAACGAGAATTAATGGGGTTAATAGACACAAGAGGTGGGTTACCATAGTAACTATGTGTAACTAAAGTATAATAAACACTTGTCAATGCTCAATATTAACCAACCTGGAGATAGAAACTCAGAAGATTAATTAATTTGTATATTTCGACCCCTTTTGCTGAAGAGGATCCCAGAGAGGATCGAAATATATACACTGATTAATCTTCTGTGTTTCTGTCGCCACGTGGCATTTGAATGTGATATATATATATATATATATATATATATATATATATATATATATATATATATATATATATATATATATATATATATATGTCGTGCCGATTAGGTAAAACTGGTCAATTAGCAAGAACTCATCTAAAATTAAGTCTTTTCTAAAATTTTCTCTTATACGTTTAAAGATATATTTTTTTCATTTATGTTAATGTAAGAATTTATACTTTTGTACCAAGAGAAATTTTGAAAACCTACCTAACCTTATTACAACAAGCGCAATTTAATTTAGCATAACCCAACTAAATATATTTTAGATACGTTAACATTAAATTAATAATAAACAAACACAATGAAATATATTTTTTTCGTTATGTTCAAAATGATTTTGGCGAAATTATTGCATACACAAATTTTCACTTGTCTTATATGGCAAGGTGAGCGTTGCTATTTAAGCCAAAATCGCAAGTTTTACCTAATCGGCACGACATATATATATATATATATATATATATATATATATATATATATATATATATATATACCTAACGTAACCTCACCTAACGTAACCTCACCTAACGTAACCTTACCTAACGTAACCTAACCTAACCTTACCTAAGGTAACCAAAACTAATACGATAATACAAGAGTATGTACATAGATGTTCCATATGTGATGAATCAACCCCTCTCTCTCTCAGTAAACCCTCTCAACCCCTTCTTGCTAAACCCCTCTCAACTCCCTCTTACTAAACCCCTTCTTACTAAACACCCACAACTACAGTATTACCACCCAAGCAACCTCACACACACACACACGCAACCCTCACACCCACCCACTCACCCTCACACCCACCCACGCACCCTCACACCCACCCACGCACCCTCACACCCACCCAAGCAACCTCACACATACACACGCAACCCTCACACCCACCCACGCACCCTCACACCCACCCACGCACCCTCACACCCACCCACGCACCCTCACACCCACCCAAACAACCTCACACACACACACACACACGCAAACCTCACACCCACCCACGCACCCTCACACCCACCCACGCACCCTCACACCCACCCACGCACCCTCACACCCACCCACGCACCTCACACCCACCCACGCACCCTCACACCCACCCAAACAACCTCACACACACACACGCAAACCTCACACCCACCCACGCACCTCACCCCACCCACGCACCCTCACACCCACCCACGCACCATCACACCCACCCACGCACCCTCACACCCACCCACGCACCATCACACCCACCCACGCACCCTCACACCCACCCACACAACCTCACACACACACACAGCAAACCTCACACCCACCCACGCACCCTCACACCCACCCACGCACCCTCACACCCACCCACGCACCATCACACCCACCCACGCACCCTCACACCCACCACGCACTCTCACACCCACCCACGCACCCTCACCCACTAACGCACCCTCACACCCACCCACGCACCCTCACCCACCCACGCACCCTCACACCCACCCACGCACCCTCACACCCACCCACGCACCCTCACACCCACCCACGCACCATCACACCCACCCACGCACCCTCACACCACCCACGCACTCTCACACCCACCCACGCACCCTCACCCACTAACGCACCCTCACACCCACCCACGCACCCTCACCCACCCACGCACCCTCACACCCACCCACGCACCTCACACCCACCCACGCACCCTCACACCCACCCACGCACCCTCACACACTTCCCGCACCCTCACACCCACCCATGCACCTCACACCCACCCACGCACCCTCACACCCACACCAACATCAATCACCCACAGTAACTGTCCTCAACACTACTATTCCTCTTGGCCAATCATCCCACTAAGACACATCCTTAACTCCAAAACACACACTTACTCCTTCCTTCTTCCTTCAGAGCACCCAGTACACGCCTCCAGCACCCAGTACACGCCTCCAGCACCCAGTACACGCCTCCAGCACCCAGTACACGCCTCCAGCACCCAGTACACCCCTCCAGCACCCAGTACACGCCTCCAGCACCCAGTACACCCCTCCAGCACCCAGTACACGCCTCCAGCACCCAGTACACCCCTCCAGCACCCAGTACACCCCTCCAGCACCCAGTACACGCCTCCAGCACCCAGTACACGCCTCCAGCACCCAGTACACCCCTCCAGCACCCAGTACACCCCTCCAGCACCCAGTACACGCCTCCAGCACCCAGTACACCTCAGATCCCACCGTCTATCATCCATTTACAACCCTGCCTGAGTGTCTGTCAGTGCCCCCACCGTCTACCATCCATCTACAGCCCTGCCTGATTGTCAGTGTGTCCTGATGTCTGTCATTTCAGGAGACATTCCGTAACTTCTGGGAGGCAAAACAAGTTAACTCACTCAAGTTTACACAGCATAATGAAATTTGTAAATGGCGCAGCGTGGAGGAGTGTAAAGTCTTGTTCCACGGTGGTCACAGTTCAAGGTCACTTCCTGTATAAATTGAACTTAACTCAGTGGGCTAGCTAGCGATAAATGTCAGTAATACTTAGTGTAATATATATATGTGTGTGTGTGTGTGAGTGCGTGTACTCACCTAATTGCTCACCTAATTGTGGTTGCAGGGGTCGAGACTCTTCACTGATTGCTACTAGGTCCTCTCTCTCCCTGCTCCATGAGCTTTATCATACCTCGTCTTAAAGCTATGTATGGTTCCTGCCTCCACTACATCACTTGCTAGACTATTCCACTTCCTGACTACTCTATGGCTGAAGAAATACCCCTTGTTTCTGTGTCCCCTGTCTGGAACATCCTGTCTCTATCCACCTTGTCTATTCCCCGCAGTATTTTGTATGTCGTTATCATGTCTCCCCTAACCCTCCTGGGCTCCAGTGTTGTCAGGCCGATTTCCCTTAACCTTTCTTCGTAGGACATTCCCCTTAGCTCTGGAACTAACCTTGTCGCAAACCTTTGCACTTTCTCTAATTTCTTGACGTGCTTGACCAGGTGTGGGTTCCAAACTGGCGCTGCATACTCTAGTATGGGCCTGACGTACACGGTGTACAGTGTCTTGAACGGAATGCTATTCTCAGGTTTGCCAGTCGCCCGTATGCTGCAGCAGTTATCTGGTTGATGTGTGCTTCCGGAGACGTGCTTGGTGTTATACTCACTCCAAGATCTTTCTCCTTGAGCGAGGTTTGCAGTCTTTGGCCACCTAGCCTATACTCTGTCTGCGATCTTCTTTGCCCTTCCCCGATCTTCATGACTTTGCATTTGGCGGGGTTAAATTCGAGAAGCCAGTTGCTGGACCAGGTGTCCAGCATGTCCAGGTCTCTTTGAAGTCCTGCCTGATCCTCATCTGATTTAATTCTCCTCATTAACTTCACATCGTCTGCGAACAGAGACACTTCTGAGTCTATCCCGTCCGTCATGTCATTCACATATACCAAGAATAGCACTGGTCCTAGGACTGACCCCTGTGGGACCCCGCTCGTCGCAGGCGCCCACTGTGATACCTCATCACGTACCATGACCCGTTGTTGCCTCCCTGTCAGGTATTCTCTGATCCACTGCAGTGCCCTTCCTGTTATACACGCCTGATCCTCTAACTTCTGCACTAATCTCTTATGAGGAACTGTGTCGAAGGCCTTCCTGCAGTCCAAGAAAATTTGTGTGTGTGTGTACTCACCTAGTTCTCACCTAGTTGTGGTTGCAGGGGTCGAGTCAAAGCTCCTGGCCCCGCCTCTTCACTGGCCGCTACTGGGTCACTCTCCCTGCGCCATAAGCTTTATCATACCTCTGCTTAAAGCTATGTATAGAGCCTGCCTCCACTACATCGCTTCCTAAACTATTCCACTTCCCGACAACTCTGTGACTGAAGAAATACTTCCTAACATCTCTGTGATTCATCTGAGTCTTCAACTTCCATCTGTGTCCCCTTGTTGTTGTGTCCCATCTCTGGAACATTCTGTCTCTGTCCACTTTGTCAATTCCTCTCAGTATCTTATATGTTGTTATCATGTCTCCCTATCTCTCCTGTCCTCCAGTGTCGTCAGGTCCATTTCCCTTAACCTCCTCGTAGGACATACCCTTAGCTCCGGGACTAGTCTTGTTGCAAACCTTTGCACTTTCTCGAGCTTCTTCACATGCTTGGCTAGGTGTGGGTTCCAAACTGGTGCTGCATACTCCAATATGGGCCTAACGTACACAGTGTACAGGGTCCTGAACGATTCTTTATTAAGATGTCGGAATGCTGTTCTTAGGTTTGCTAGGCGCCCATATGCTGCAGCAGTTATTTGGTTGATGTGCGCCTCAGGAGATGTGTCTGGTGTTATACTCACCCCAAGATCTTTTTCCTTGATTGAGGTTTGCAGTCTCTGGCCCCCTAGGCTGTACTCCGTCTGCGGTCTTCTTTGCCCTTCCCCAATCTTCATGACTTTGCACTTGGTGGGGTTGAACTCCAGGAGCCAGTTGCTGGACCAGGCTTGCAGGCTGTCCAGATCCCTTTGTAGTTCTGCCTGGTCCTCGTCCGATTGAATTCTTCTCATCAACTTCACATCATCTGGAAACAGGGACACTTCGGAGTCTATTCCTTCCGTCATGTCGTTCACAAATACCAGAAACAGCACTGTGTGTGTGTGTGTGTGTGTGTGTGTGTGTGTGTATGTGTGTATGTATGTGTGTGTGTGTGTGTGTCGTGCCGAATAGGTAAAACTTGCGATTTTGGGTTAAATAGCAAAGCTCTTCTTGCCGAATAAGACAAGCGAAAATTTGTGTATGCAATAATTTCGCAAAAATCATTCTGAACCTAACGAAAAACATGTATTTCATTGTGTTGGTTTATTATTAAATTATTGTAAACTTATCTAAAATATATTTAGTTGGATTAGGCTAAATTAAATTGCGCTTGTTACAATAAGGTTAGGTAAGTTTTCTAAGGTTCTTTTGGTACAAAATTATTAATTTTTACATTTTTCGGTATATATATAATATATATATATATATATATATATATATATATATATATATATATATATATATATATATATATATATATATTATATACCGACAAAAATCTACATATATGTACACGGAAAAATACGAACATAAAGAGAGCCGGAGGCCCTGAAATTACAAAGGTCTCATGTGTTGGTTTGAGCTGAGCAAAGGTACAAACACTGCTCACGTGCCGCCACCATAGCACCAAAGCCACTTTATCCGTCATTACCAGTTCCTGTCTTGTAATTATCACATCCTGATTACTATATATATATATCCTGAATACCAGAGCATGGAATATTACAAGGCACTAAACACAACAGGCTACACCAATTTGCAAAATGTGATTTTTGTGAAAAACTTCAGGTGGTGGAGTGGAAGTTTTGTGTGTGTGTAGTAATGGCGGACGTCCCTCTCCCGCGAGGCAACAAAGTGAATTATCTAGGCTCTGGGCCCCCACAATCACAGCTGTCGTAATAAATAAAGGTGGAAAAGAAATTAATTACGGCTGTGGCTGTGATAAGCTGACATCAGGGTGCCGAGGCGTCAGAACAAGGCCATTACCAATGTCATGGTGGGAACTCTGAGTGGCTGGAACATCTCTGGCCATGACAACACCACCCACCCCAGGCTATAACCACACACACACACACACACAAGTGCATCTACACACACGTCATCCATACACGTACATCCACGCGTCATCCACACACGTACATCCACACTCAGAGTTGTTAGAAAGTGAAACAATCTGGAGAGTGAAGTAGTGAAGGCAGGATCCATACATACCTTTAAGAAGAGATACGATCATTCTCTTAAAGCAGGGAGACAGCGAAGAGGCGGGGCCCGGGAGCTGTGACTCGACCCCTGCAACCAGAAACAAATGAGTACTCGCACATCCACTCTCTCTTACTGTCAAGTTCATTCTCACTTACTTCGATGTCACGCTTAACCACAAGAACACAAAAATAAAGTAGCCTACTTGTACATCGTTGAGTCCCCCCACTAGCAACCTGGTGTTACACTCGTAGCAGCCCCGAGTTATCGTTTACTACACACATAATATACAAACAAGACGGTTGCAACTACGAGAGTACCAACTCGGGGCCTCCTACGAGTGAAACACTGTATATAACGAAGCAGGCGGGTGACTAGGGTGGGCAGTATAAGTAACAGCTGTCATAAATCCACCCAGGTACTGGTAATTGGCAAGAAATACGAGAACGATGACCAAACGTGTCCTGGTTCTTCCACTCTCGTTACATTTACGAGGGTTGTAAGTTAGTCATTGTTCCGTGGCAAGGTTTATCAAGGTGGGCTCCACTGGGCTCCAGGCTTCCATAAACACATTTCAGGGGATCCACAAGAAAATATTAGTAATGGCAAAAAAAACACTGGTTTTAACTCTTTACTAACACACTACAGTCGAGGTCATACTGAGAGTTTACTTTAATCACTATTTTATTTATTAAAGTATTCTTGACTGGTGGTGAACAGGTGACCTGCAGCCTTAATGACCCTCGTGTGGTAGACAGACTTTGAACCCCATTAAGAAAGCAGCCTGTGTCTGAGGAACAGCAGCCAGGGTTTTACAGCAGGTGTACAAGCATTCACAGCACAGTACGCAAGGGATGACTGCATCAATCAGCTAGACCCGGCATCAATCAGCTAGACCCGGCATCAATCAGCTAGACCCGGCATCAATCAGCTAGACCCGGCATCAATCAGCTAGACCCGGCAGCATCAACTTGACGAGGCAGTTCAAATCGTTAACTTTACTGAGCTCCAGTCTCTTATATCTAACTCTGAGCACTTGAGGGTGTGAAGGCACAGCAACAACATACACAATACTGCTTGTGGTAGTGCTTGCTACCATTCAAACCCTCCCTCGTGTCTTCACAAACAATATTGACTCTTCCTAAGGAATTTATCCAGAAAAAAGTTATTTTTATCTTCTCTGCCTAAAATGTATATATATACTATATTTTTTTATATATATATATATATATATATATATATATAAAGTCGTAATAAACGATTGTCACGAAAGGGAAGGAGAGAGGAATGAAGGAAGGAAGGAAGGCAAGGATGGAAGGAAGGCAGGGAAGGAAGGAAGGCAGGGATGGAAGGAAGGCAGGGAAGGAAGAAAGGCAGGGAAGTAAGGCAAGGATGGAAGGAAGGCAGGGAAGGAAGGAAGGCTGGGATGGAAGGAAGGCAGGGAAGGAAGGAGGGACAAGAAAAAACTCTCTCTAATTGGTAGTTTAAGTTGACAAGTAATGTTATCTGAGCGAGGGTGTCATCTTAGGTAAGAGCACACTCCTCTAAACACCTCAAGATAACTCGCTAACAATGGTGTAGGGGCATGGGAGGCCCTCTGTGGTCCGCCTGGTCATACCCACGAGTCTGGTATCATCTCAGCCACACCAACACACTCTATGATTAGATAAAAACAAAAGTCTTGTGTGTGTGTAATACGTCTGGATTCCAAAGTTCCTGCTGGGTTAAAATAACAAGTGTGTAAACAAGAGATCCTGTAGTCTTGTTTGTCAGTCTCTTGACAGACTGTCTGCATGTAATACGTCTAAGTCCAGCGATCCTGCAAACAAATACCGTTATTTTTACAAGGTGGAGTAGAGTACACAAGTGACACTGTACTAAGTAACGTTTATCAAGTACCTGGCACCTAAAGTCAGTACCTGACCAGCCGGGCTGTGGTTCGTACGTCGGTTTGCGTGCGGCCAGCAGTAACAGCCTGGTTGATCAGACCCTGATCCATCACGAGGCCTGGTCTCAGACCGAGCCGCAGGGGCGCTGAGCCCCGAAACCCTCTGCAGGTATACCTCACACAAAGACCCTTGTTAAACAAGATTATTTCAGACAGCCTTAAAATTAACCTATAATTACTAGAGAGCGAGACAGTTATACTAGTGTACTAGTGTTATACTTTATCATATATAATATGCAAATACCGTAAGTTTGGTATATGAATTGTGAGATTGTGAAAGCTTGTGTAAGACTGTGTTAGAATATTTGTATGAGGGAATACTGAGGTAGAAGAATATATTTGATTATTACATAAGTTGCAACACACATCTGATAGTGTCAACATGATGTGGATCAACACATAATATTAATAATATAATAATAATATCTTTATTTACTACAAGTACATGTACAAGGTATACAGTCCTAGCTGACATCAATGACATACTACTGTATAGAAAGTCCCTTGTTATGTAGAGCATTTCCCGCAAATTAGGTCCTTGGTCCAGGATGCGACCCACACTAGTCAACTAACACCCAGGTACCCATTTTACTGATACCTGGAGTTTACCAGGAGAGGATTTCGGGGGTCAACGCCCCCGAGGCTCGGTCTGAGACCAGGCCTCATGGTGGATCAGGGTTTGATCAACCAGGCTGTTACTGCTGGCCGCACGCAGACTAATGTACAAACCACAGCCTGGTTGGTCAGGTACTGACTTTAGATGCCTGTCCAGTGCCTTCTTGAAGACAGCCAGGGGTCTATTGGTAATCCCCCTTATGTATGCTGGGAGGCAGTTGAACAGTCTTGGGTCCCTGACACTTATTGTGTTGTCTCTCAGTGTACTCGTGGCGCCCCTGCTTTTCATCGGGGAAATGTTGCATCTCCTGCCGAGTCTTTTGCTTTCATGGGGAGTGATTTTCGTGTGCAAGTTTGGTACTAATCCCTCTAGGATTTTCCAGGTGTATATTATCATGTATCTCTCTCGCCTGCGTTCCAGGGAATACAGATCAAGGACCTTCAACCGTTTCCAGTAATGGGAACATAGGTGAACACAGGTGAACATGGGTGAACATAGACAACCGGTGTAAAGAAACACGCCCAATGTTTCTACCCTCGTTGGGAATCGAACCCAGAACCTCGCCGTGTGAAGCAAGTGCTTTAGCGACCAGGCCACAGGGCACACTCCACCTAGACTCCACCTCCACTCCACCTCCGCTCTAACTTCTCCAGTCCACCACCTCCACCTCACCTCCACTCCACCACACCAAAACTTAGACAATCATTAATGAAGTAGTGAGTACAGACTCATCACCAGGAAGCAGACTCAGTACCACAAACTGCTGGAATCATCACTTAATGAAGTAGAGAGAGTCCAGACTCATCACCAGGAAGCAGACTCAGTACCACAAACTGCTGGAATCATCACTTAATGAAGTAGAGAGAGTCCAGACTCATCACCAAGAAGACTCAGTACCACAAACTGATGGAATCATCACTTAATGAAGTAGTGAGAGTCCAGACTCATCACCAGGAAGCAGACTCAGTACCACAAACTGCTGTGTAGTATATCTAAGAGTTTCAACCAGAACAACGGCTTTTATAACATAGCTGAACCTCTTGCCAGCAAACTTCTTCATAGTTACCCAACATAACAACATACACCCTCGCCCGTCCAGGGCAGGTCACTCTCTAACACAACCTACCTAACATTCTCCACCTGACTCTCAAGTACTCTTTACCCAGGTAGATCTGTTTGTGACTTAATAAAGCCCACTGTGTGGGCGAAACGTTCTCAATAAAGGATCGCATCATACTGCATTTGTGTGTGAATGGAAGCTATCTGCTTGTGTAAGGCAGTCGTAAATTTCAGTAGGTTTTACGTGCATATAGTTCCCGTATATTTCCTCTGTCTTACCCTGACACAGATTCTTATTCAAGAATGACGGGAGTCCTCAGGTTAGACTAACTTTGCTTATCCTTCTCAAGGCCTCACTCTCCTTCTCAAGGCCTCACTCTCCTTCTCAAGGCCTCACTCTCCTTCTCAAGGCCTCACTCTCCTTCTCAAGGCCTCACTCTCCTTCTCAAGGCCTCACTCTCCTTCTCAAGGCCTCACTCTCCTTCTCAAGGCCTCACTCTCCTTCTCAAGGCCTCACTCTCCTTCTCAAGGCCTCACTCTCCTTCTCAAGGCCTCACTCTTGCTCACTTCTTCTTTAAAACATTTTCTGACATACCTCATTTTGTAGAGAAATACGTAAATTATCACACTTTTAATCGACACTGTTGCTACAACTGCATTTTTTTTTCAAGTTGCATATATGCATATTTTAGCTAAAAATTGATGGTAGCGTTGAGTTCAACATGCAATATATCAGAGATATATCGTATTTTCCAGCATATAAGACGCACGAGCATATAAGACGCACAAGCATATCAGATATATAAGACAGTGTTACCAAGCAGTTGTAACGTAACGTTAGTAAAGAAAGGCTAAAACGTAACACAAAGCTTACCCTTGACCCTGACATTGAGCATATAAGACGCAGGCTGATTTTCCAAGACTTATTTTGGGAAAAAAAGGGACGCGCCTTATATGCTAGAAAATACAGTATTTCGTGTATTGTGTCTGTGTGTTGTGTTGTAGCTGACTTAAAACAGTGTCCGACAGTGTTAAATAACACAGCAAGCCTCCTTGCTTGTGCCAGCCAGGCAGCCAGCCAGCCAGCCAGCCAGCCAGCCAGCCAGCCAGCCAGCAGCCAGCCAGGCAGCCAGCCAGCCAGTCAGGCAGCCAGCCAGGCAGCTAGCCAGCCAGCCAGCCAGCCAGCCAGCCAGCAAGCCAGCCAGCCAGCCAGTCAGCCAGTCAGCCAGTCAGCCAGCCAGCCAGCCAGCCAGCCAGGCAATCAACCAGCCAGGCAGCCAGTCAGTGTGTGTGTGTGTGTGTGTGTTAGCATCAATGAGTGTGTCAGCTGTGGTAGACATCACAGAGTACCAACAAAACACTCACACTCGGCTATTGTTACCACATAAAACATTAAACATCCCGTTTTCTTTGATCTTCACCTCAGACGCCTTCCTACATTTACACGACTTTCCCGTCAGTTTTATTGACTTTTGTAATATGCGTCCTCTCGATTCCTTCTTTATATATATATATATATATATATATATATATATATATATATATATATATATATATATATATATATATATATATATTATTAATATGTATCATTATTATTATTATTAATGAACGTGTAGATGTATTGCACTTTGTACTGCATCTCTTTATATTCCCATTACTGGTACAAATGGGAGGGAGGTATGGAGGCAGCAGGTGGGAGTGAGGCAGCAGGAGGGAGTGAGGCAGCAGGTGGGAGGGAGGCAGCAGGTGGGAGGGAGGCAGCAGGAGGGAGTGAAGGAGGTATGATGGAGGGACTCTTACATTACCTGCACGAACACTGCATCCATCATCTTAGCCACTTACCACGTACTCCCCCACCACTTTACCACTTACCCCCCACCCCTTACTCCAGTATCTGGACCTGTGTATATACGATACAGCTCTCCTGTATTTCCACTAATGTATTGGAATCTCAAAAACATGTACTGTGTATTTTACACAACACAGAAGTTACTTCCTGTGAAAGCTAAATATTCGTCATACACTGCGACATAACCCCAGTGAAAAGCAGGGGTCCCGTGGTCACTGCAAGGAGGGGAGAGGGGGTTGATGTGGCGTGGAGAGGAGGGGGTTGATGTGGCTAAAAGGGGAGAGGGTTGATGTGGCTAAGAGGGGAGAGGGTTGATGTGGCTATGAGGCGAGTGGGTTGATGTGGCTAAGAGAGGGGGTTGATGTGGCTAAGAGAGGAGAGAGTTGATGTGGCTAGGAGAGGAGGAGGTTGATATGGCTAGGAGAGGAGGAGGTTGATGTGGCTAAGAGAGGAGGAGGTTGATGTGGCTAAGAGAGGAGGAGGTTGATGTGGCTAAGAGAGGAGGAGGTTGATGTGGCTAGGAGAGGAGGAGGTTGATGTGGCTAGGAGAGGGGGGGCTACATCATAAAGCACTGTACCAGGAAGGGCTGTAAGTGATCAGCTGGAGTCGTTTCCTTAATGTTTACATCCTGGAGAATTTAATCCTTATCACGTCTGAGGACATCTTTTTTTTTTAATCCCCTCTCCTTCTCCCTCTCCCCTCCCCCCAAAAAAACTTCACATACCCCCATTGATAAAATCAGGTGCTGATTGAAGGCGCAATATTTGCTGCGAGGGGTCCGCAACCCCCACCTGAGGGGTTCGCAACCCCCACCTGAGGGGTTCGCAATCCCCACCTGAGGGGTTCGCAACCCCCACCTGAGGGGTCCGCAACCTCCACATGAGGGGTCCGTGACCCCCACCTGAGGGGTCCGCGACCTCTACCTGAGGGGTCCGCGACCTCCACCTAAGGGTCCGCGACCTCCACCTGAGGGGTCCGCGACCTCCACCTGAGGGGTCCGCGACCTCCACCTGAGGGGTCCGCGATCTCCACCTGAGGGGTCCGCGACCTCCACCTGAGGGGTCCGCAACCCCCACCTGAGGGGTCCGCGACCTCCACCTGAGGGGTCCGCGACCTCCACCTGAGGGGTCCGCGACCTCCACCTGAGGGGTCCGCGACCTCCACCTGAGGGGTCCGCGACCTCCACCTGAGGGTCACGGACCTCCACCTGAGGGTCCGCAACCCCACCTGAGGGTCCCGACCTCCACCTGAGGGGTCCGCGACCTCCACCTGAGGGGTCCGCGACCTCCACCTGAGGGGTCCGCGACCTCCACCTGAGGGGTCCGCGACCTCCACCTGAGGGGTCCGCGACCTCCACCTGAGGGGTCCGCAACCCCCACCTGAGGGGTCCGCACCTCCACCTGAGGGTCCGCAACCCCACCTGAGGGTCCCGACCTCCACCTGAGGGTCCCAACCCCCACCTGAGGGTCCGACCCCACCTGAGGGTCCGCACTCCACCTGAGGGTCCGCACCCCACCTGAGGTCCGACCTCCACCTGAGGGTCCGCGACCTCCACCTGAGGGGTCCGCGACCTCCACCTGAGGGGTCCGCGACCTCCACCTGAGGGGTCCGCGACCTCCACCTGAGGGGTCCGCGACCTCCACCTGAGGGGTCCGCGACCTCCACCTGAGGGTCACGGACCTCCACCTGAGGGTCCGACCTCCACCTGAGGGTCCACGACCTCCACCTGAGGGTCGCCTCCACCTGAGGTCACGACCTCCACCTGAGGGGTCCACGACCTCCACCTGAGGGGTCCACGACCTCCACCTGAGGCGTCCAGTCCGAGCCAAACCAAAAAAACTTAAGGGACAAATTGAATCAGAACCTCTCTGAGCATCGTCTGTAAAACGTCAATAAAGCTCAGAGCAAAACGTCGTAACTGGCGCCAACGGTGAAGAAACGACGCTGGTTGACCAACAAGTTTTGAATATTTACACAAGTTTACTCAGACACAGGTACACATAAGTACACTTATCATAAACACTAAATTACCCACCTGGATACCCCCTCACCCCCCAAAAAAAAGTCAGACAAAAGTGACTTATTTGCACTGGTGTCCCCGTGTAGAGCTTTCTCAAATCTGGATGAAGCTCTACAGAGAGCGAAACTTGCTCTTGTGCTACGTTTACCTCTCCATCACACGTTACAAGTGGCATCACATCTCTTATATATGAAGTGGATTAAACACTGTCTGATATATTTATACAAATATCTACGAGACAAGGAGGGGGATCCCAAACAAAGGAAGGTCACACAATGAACCAAAACCTGCCAGACATTAACATTATTATTATTATTATTATTAATATTCTTGTTATTATTATTATTATTGTTATTATTATTGTTGTTATTCTTTATATTATTATTATTATTATCCTTATTTACATTATTATTATTATTGTTGTCACTGTTATTATTATTTATATTATTATTATTGTTGTTGTTATTATTATTTTGTTTATTATTATTATTTTCTTTATTATTGTTATTATTATTGTTGTTGTTGTTGTTGTTGTTATTATTTGTGAGTGAGGGTGGATGTGTGTGGAGCAGCAAGAGTGCTGCAGACTCGATACTCCGTTCCTTAATCTGTGTTGTAAGTTGCTCTTGCTCACACAAGAAAGAGAAGGCGGCAATAATTGATGAAGAGTACACAGCTATCACCCAGGAGGGAAGGTGTGATGGAGGAGGAGGAGGGAAGGTGTGATGGAGGAGGAGGAGGGAAGGTGTGATGGAGGAGGAGGAGGGAAGCTGTGATGGAGGAGGAGGAGGGAAGGTGTGATGGAGGAGGAGGAGGAGGGAAGCTGTGATGGAGGAGGAGGAGGGAAGGTGTGATGGAGGAGGAGGAGGAAGGGAAGCTGAGGTGATGGAGGAGGAGGAGGGAAGTGTGATGGAGGAGGAGGAGGAGGGAAGTGTGATGGAGGAGGAGGAGGAAGGTGTGATGGAGGAGGAGGAGGAGGAAGTGTGATGGAGGAGGAGGAGGGAAGGTGTGATGGAGGAGGAGGGAAGCTGTGATGGAGGAGAGGAGGGAAGCTGTGATGGAGGAGGAGGAGGGAAGTTGTGATGGAGAGGAGGGAAGGTGTGATGGAGGAAGGGAAGGTGTGATGGAGGAGGAAAGAGAGAAGGGTGATGAGAAGGAAGGGATGGAGAAGGTGATGGAGGAGGAGAGAGGAGAGAGAAGGTGTGATGGAGGAAGGGAGGAGAGGAAGGTGTGATGGAGGAGGAGGAAGTGTGATGGAGGAGGAGAAGAAGTGTGATGGAGGGAAGGTGATGGAGAGAGAGGAGGGAAGGTGTATGAAGGAGGGAAGGTGATGGAGAGGAAGGTGTGATGAGGGAAGGTGTGATGGAGGGAAGTGTGATGGAGAGGAGGAAGCTGTGATGGAGGAGGAGGAAGCTGTGATGGAGGAGTAGGGAAGGTTGATGGAGGAGAGGAGGAGGAAGCTGTGATGGAGGAAGGAGGAGGGAAGCTGTGATGGAGGAGGAGGAGGAAGCTGTGATGGAGGAGGAGGGAAGGTGTGATGAGGAGAAGGAGGAAGCTGTGATGGAGGAGGAGGAAGGTGTGATGGAGGAGGAGGAAGTGTGATGGAGGAGGAGGGAAGCTGTGATGGAGGGAAGGTGTGATGGAGGAGGAGGGAAGGTGTGATGGAGGAGAGGAGAAGGTGTGATGGAGGAGGAGGAAGGTGTGATGGAGGGAAGTGTGATGGAAAGGGAGGAGGAGGAAGGTGATGGAGGAAGGTGTGATGAGAGGAGGAGGAAGTGTGATGGAGGAAGTGTGATGGAGGAGGAGGAAGCTGTGATGGAGGAGGAGGGAAGCTGTAATGGAGGAGGAGGAAGGTGTGATGGAGGAAGGTGTGATGGAGGAGGAGGAAGCTGTGATGAGGAGGAGGGAAGCTGTGATGGAGGAGGAGGGAAGGTGTGATGGAGGAGGAGGGAAGCTGTGATGGAGGAGGAGGGAAGGTGTGATGGAGGAGGAGGAGGAGGGAAGCTGTGATGGAGGAGGAGGAGGGAAGCTGTGATGGAGGAGGGAAGGTGTGATGGAGGAGAAGGAGGGAAGCTGTGATGGAGGAGGAGGAAGGTGTGATGGAGGAGGAGGAAGCTGTGATGAGAGGAGGAGGAATGTGAGGAGGAGAAGGTGTGATGGAGAGGAGGAAGTGTGATGGAGGAGGAGGGAAGCTGTGATGGAGGAGGAGGGAAGGTGTGATGGAGGAGGAGGGAAGGTGTGATGGAGGAGGAGAAGGTGTGATGGAGGAGGAGGGAAGGTGTGATGGAGGAGGAGGGAAGGTGTGATGGAGGAGGAGGAGGGAAGGTGTGATGGAGGAGGAGGAGGGAAGCTGTGATGGAGGAGGAGGAGGAAGGTGTGATGGAGGAGGAAGAGGAGGGAAGAGATGATGGGGTTTTAGGAATAGGAAGAGTAGGAGGGAAGAAGTGATGGAGCAAGAAGAAAAGGAAGAGAAGGAACAGAAAGAGGTGGATGTTGGAGGAGGAAAAGGTAGATGGTGAGGAGAAAGGGTAAGAAGCAACTTGTGAATGACGAGGAGGGAGAGGAGTGAAGAGGAGGAGGAGGAGGAGGAAGAGGAGGAGGAGGAAGAGGAGGAGAAGGAGGAAGAGAAGGAAGAGGAAGATTGGAGCAACAGGGAACACCACTTCTCTCTCTTGAATATTTGACGTCCCTAGCTTCTTGGTCGACCCTTTGATTTGTTTCTCTCTCTCTCTCTCTCTCTCTCTCTCTCTCTCTCTCTCTCTCATCTCTCTCTCTCTCTCTCTCTCTCTCTCTCATGATGAAGTAATTGTGAGTCTCAGAGGTTGCAGCCTCACAAATCAAGGCGTCTCGTCTCTGTGTCAATCATGAGCTGAGATAAAGTCAGGAGGCGTTTTAGTGGCCGCCGGCCCATAGCGAATGTTTCTGCCAACGACTGTTGATAGTGGTGCTGGGTGCGGGATGGATGGATGGAGGCGGATGGGCGGATGGGCGGCGATAGAAGGGTGGGCGGCTCTTGAGGGTCATTTCACAGACCGCCCGGGGCGTTTGCACAAGAGTAATAACTCTATCGAGGAAGACCTCCAGAGTTATCTCGGCGGGCTGATGAAGTCGAGGAGGTTACTAACCGGTAGATAGATATATAAATAGATAGATAGGCGCGCCGGGGACAGCACTTTGAAGACGGCGATGGAAGGGATGAGGAGCGGGTCCGAGTCATCCTCGACCAGTTCTATAAACGTAGCAACAATATTGAAGTAAACACACTAAAAGAGAGAAGCAGTGATGGTCTCAACGATGATCCTCAAACCCATCACATGAGCCAATGAACACACACATGAACCTAAGATGCTGCTTGTCACAGGGAGGAGCCAAACTAGATGGACCTTAAGACCACATTTAATGATGGACCTTAAGACCACATTTAATGATGGACCTTAAGACCATATTTAATGATGGACCTTAAGACCATATTTAATGATGGACCTTAAGACCATATTTAATGATGGACCTTAAGACCATATTTAATGATGGACCTTAAGACCATATTTAATGATGGACCTTAAGACCATATTTAATGAACTGGGTGGACCATAAGTCCATATTTAATGAACTGGGTGGACCTTAAGACCATATTTAATGAATTAGATGGACCTTAAGACCATATTTAATGAACTGGGTGGACCTTAAGTCCATATTTAATGAACTGGGTGGACCTTAAGACCATATTTAATGAACTGGGTGGACCTTAAGACCATATTTAATGAATTAGATGGACCTTAAGACCATATTTAATGAACTGGGTGGACCTTAAACCATATTTAATGAACTGGGTGGACCTTAAGACCATATTTAATGAACTGGGTGGACCTTAAGACCATATTTAATGAACTGGGTGGACCTTAAGTCCATATTTAATTAATTAGATGGACCTTAAGACCATATTTAATGAACTGGAACGACCAAAGACCATAAACTGGAAGATGTTTAGAAGACACCTTGACTCTTGACGGGTCTTCACGACCACCAACTCTCAAGACAAATGGATGAAGAATCCACCGTCGAACAGCGGACAGAAGCGTGGATAGATGGATGGACAGGGGGGCCGATTTAGATGAGAACATCCCCGTCTCAGATGCAAGAGTCAATCATTGGAGTTGAGGGAGAGCAAGGAGGAAAAAAAGTTAGTTCTGGGTTGTGATGATCACGGTTCCCCGGGGCCAACATTCTGCGCTTACCCAGGAAAATGTATCTCGCGCAGCCCATGTGCGGGATCTGAACAACTCTTTCACCAACTATCTATGGAACTATCCGAGGAACTATTTGTGGAACTAAAGAACTATTTATGGAACTATTAGAAGAAATTAACGTGTGTTTCCAATACCTGGAGTTGATGAATAATGTGTAAACTTAACAGTGGAAAAGCTGAAATAGCAAGTTTCACGTGTTTTTTGTTTATATACTGGAGAGCTCTGTGTAAAGCTCTGTGGAGAGCTCTGTGTAAAGCTCTGTGGAGAGCTCTGTGTAAAGCTCTGTGGAGAGCTCTGTGTAAAGCTCTGTGGAGAGCTCTGTGTAAAGCTCTGTGGAGAGCTCTGTGTAAAGCTCTGTGGAGAGCTCTGTGTAAAGCTCTGTGGAGAGCTCTGTGTAAAGCTCTGTGGAGAGCTCTGTGTAAAGCTCTGTGGAGAGCTCTGTGTAAAGCTCTGTGGAGAGCTCTGTGTAAAGCTCTGTGGAGAGCTCTGTGTAAAGCTCTGTGGAGAGCATCTCATGTAGCTGTAATTTATATACTACATTTAATAGTGTAATGTATATATATATATATATATATATATATATATATATATATATATATATATATATATATATATAGTATATATTTTCATAGTGGTTGTCTTGCATATATATATATAGTAAGACAACCACTATGAAAAATAGAGAATTAAGCGCTTGTGACTACACATTATCAAGGAACTATCATAGTTCCTTGATAATGTGAGTAGTCACGAAAGCGATTGGAATTCCTCTATTTTTTCATAGTGGTTGTCTTGCATATTTTGATATCACTTGTTTACTGTCATCTTTTTGCATATATATATATATATATATATATATATATATATATATATATATATATATATATATATATATATATATATACATATATATATATACCAAGTGGTGTGTATTTCTTCGTGTATATATATACCGAGAGACACTCAACAATATGTGGTTGCAGTTGTAGATTCTTAGCTCCTGGCCCCGTCTGTCAATGTATATATACACTGGGAGGTGACTGAGAGATACCTCCCCGTGTATATACACTGAGACAAATACACTTCTAACTTTATATACACTGCTAAGATGGTAACATACAAAATTAACACCCCAAGTTATACGACTGAACAGCAGCAGTTTGACCATCATTATCATCATTATCATCATCATCATCATCATCATCATACTCGAGAAAGAATGCAGAAGTACCATCACCCTCCTTGGTACCTTCCTCAGTGCCAAGAAACAGATCACATGGGTCACCATTAGACTTTCACCACACAAGCACTCACTATTAATCACCTCAACCCGTCCACCTGTCATACCTTGATTAATCAACCCACCTGCCCACACCATTACTCATCAACAGAATAACATTATATATATATATATATTATATATATATATATATATATATATATATATATATATATATATATATATATATATATATATATATATATATATATATATATATATATGTGTGTGTGTGTACTCACCTATTTGTACTCACCTATTTGTGGTTGCAGGGGTCGAGTCATAGCTCCTGGCCCCGCCTCTTCACTGATTGCTACTAGGTCCTCTCTCTCCCTGCTCCATGAGCTTTATCAAACCTAGTCTTAAAACTATGTATGGTTCCTGCCTCCACTATGTCGCTTTCTAAGCTATTCCACTTCCTGACAACTCTATGACTGAAGAAATACTTCCTAACATCCCTTTGACTCATAGGAGTCTTCAACTTCCAATTATGACCCCTTGTTTCTGTGTCCCTCTCTGGAACATCTTGTCTCTGTCCACCTTATCTATTCCTCGCAGTATTTTATATGTCGTTATCATGTCTCCCTAACCCTCCTGTCCTCTAGTGTCGTCAGGCCGATTTCCCTTAACCTTTCTTCGTAGGACAATCCCCTTAGCTCTGGGACTAGTCTTGTTGCAAACCTTTGCACTTTCTCTAATTTCTTGACGTGCTTGACCAGGTGTGGGTTCCAAACCGGTGCTGCATACTCCAGTATGGGCCTGACGTATATGGTATACAGAGTCTTGAATGATTCCTTAGTGAGGTATTGGAACGCTATTCTTAGGTTTGCCAGCCGCCCGTATGCTGCAGCAGTTATCTGATTGATGTGTGCCTCAGGAGATGTGCTCGGTATTATACTCACCCCAAGATCTTTTCTTTGAGTGAGGCTTGCAGTCTTTGGCCACCTAGACTATACTCTGTCTGCGGTCTTCTTTGCCCTTCCCCGATATTCATGACTTTACATTTGGCAGGGTTAAATTCAAGGAGCAGTTACTGGACCAGGCTTGCAGCCTGTCCAGGTCTCTTTGTAGTCCTGCCTGATCCTCGACTGATTTTATTCTTCTCATTAACTTCACATCATCTGCAAACAGGGACACTTCTGAGTCTATCCCTTCCGTTATGTCATTCACATATACCAAAAAAAGTACAGGTCCTAGGACTGACCCTTGTGGAACTCCACTCGTCACAGGTGCCCACTCTGACATCTCGTCACGTACCATGACTCGTTGTTGCCTCCCTGTCAGATATTCTCTGATCCATTGCAGTGTTTTTCCTGTTACGTGTGCCTGATCCTTTAGCTTTTGCATTAACCTCTTGTGAGGAACTGTGTCGAACGCCTTCTTGCAGTCCAAAAATGCAGTCTATCCACCCCTCTCTCTCGTGTCTTACTTCTGTTACCTTATCATAAAACTCCAGTAGGTTTGTGACACAGGATTTTCCTTCCCTGAAACCGTGCTGGTTGTCGTTTATAAGCTTGTGTCTTTCTAGGTGCTCCACCACTCTCCTCCTGATGATCTTCTCCATGACTTTGCATACTATACACGTCAGTGACACAGGTCTGTAGTTTAATGCCTCGTGTCTGTCTCCTTTCTTAAAAATTGGGACTACATTTGCCATCTTCCACGCCTCAGGTAGTTGCCCAGTTTCAATGGATGTGTTGAAGATTTGTGTTAGTGGCACACACAACATCTCTGCTCCCTCTCTAAGGACCCACGGAGAAATGTTGTCCGGTCCCACCGCTTTTGAGGTATCGAGTTCACATAGCAGCTTCTTCACCTCCTCCTCGGTTGTGTGTATTTCATCCAGCACTTGTTGGTATACCTCCCTATTCTGAATTCCTGGAGTCCTACCTGTCTCCTGTGTAAATACTTCTTTAAATCTCATGTTGAGCTCCTCACATACCTCTTGGTCGTTTATTGTGAACTCCCACCTTCCTTTCTCAGCCTGATTACCTGGTCCTTGACTGTTGTTTTCCTCCTGATGTGGCTATACAACAGCTTCGGGTCAGACTTGACTTTTGATGCTATATCATTTTCATATTGTCGCTGAGCCTCCCTTCTTACCTGTGCATATTCGTTTCTGGCTCTTCGGCTAATCTCTTTATTTTCCTGGGTCCTTTGTCTTCTGTACTTTTTCCATTCTCTATTACACTTACTTTTTGCCTCCCTACACCTCTGGGTGAACCAAGGACTCGTTCTGGTCTTCCCATTACTTCTGTTTCCCTTGGGGACAAAACTCTCCTCTGCCTCTTTGCATTTGGTTGTCACATATTCCATCATTTCTTTTACTGGTTTTCCTGCCAATTCTCTCTCCCACTGAACGTCTTGTAGGAAGTTCCTCATGCCTGTGTAGTCCCCCCTTCTGGCGTTGCAGAAGAAGTGAACGTTACGGTGTTGGGAGAGGTGTGGGATTAAAAGATAAAGAATCTAATACAAAGTGGGAGCTGCTACAGTTGCTTTTTTTGCTGATGATACAGTGCTTTTGGGAGATTCCGAAGAAAAGTTAGAAAGGTTGGTGGACGAATTTAGGAGGGTGTGTAAAAGAAGGAAATTAAAACTGAACACATGAAAGAGCAAGGTGATGAGAGTAACCAAAAAAAATCTATGTAATGAAAGATTGGATATCAGATTGGAGGGAGAGAGTACGGAGGAAGTAAATGTGTTTAGATATTAGGTAGCGGACTTGTCTGGGGACAGGTCAATAAAAGATGAGGTGAACCATGAAATGGATGAGAGCAAAAAAAGGTGAGTAGTATGTTGAGACATTAGTGGATGCAAGGAACTTTATCAGTGGCAGGAAAAATAAAAAAAAAAGAGAATTTACCCGAGTATAGTGGTAGCAACACCGTCATACTGGGTGTGAGGCATGGGTTTTAAACGAAGCAGCAAGTAGAAGGCAGAAAGCAATGTATAGTGTGAACATTATAAAAAGAACTCGTACCTTGAAGGTTAAAAGTTGTAAGATTACAAAAAACTATAATTCATCTGGGTATCTTTAGGATACACAGATGTTGCACATGTGTCTAAATCTTCGTTTTGTCGGTATTGTCTACCATACATGTACAAAAAAAGATTGAGGGTGAGGGGTAGTTGGAGGTGGTCTGAACACATAGGATAACTGGGAGGGTATAAAAATCTTTGTTGAAGGCAGGGGAAGGGTTCATGCCAGGATGTGTTGTTGGAGAGGCAGAGGCAGGGTTCATCCCAGGATGTGTTGTTGGAGATGCAGAGGCAGGGTTCATCCCAGAATGTGTTGTTGGAGATGCAGAGGCAGGGTTCATGCCAGGATGTGTTGTTGGAGAGGCAGAGGCAGGGTTCATCCCAGAATGTGTTGTTGGAGATGCAGAGGCAGGGTTCATGCCAGGATGTGTTGTTGGAGAGGCAGGGGCAGGATTCATCCCAGGATGTGTTGTTGGAGAGGCAGAGGCAGGGTTCATGCCAGTATGTGTTGTTGGAGAGGCAGAGGCAGGGTTCATCCCAGGATGTGTTATTGATGCAGAGGCAGGGTTCATGCCAGGATGTGTTGTCAGAGATGCAGAGGCAGGGTTCATGCCAGGATGTGTTGTTGGAGAGGCAGGGGCAGGGTTCATCCCAGGATGTGTTGTTGGAGATGCAGAGGCAGGGTTCATCCCAGGATGTGTTGTTGGAGATACAGAGGCAGGGTTCATGCCAGGATGTGTTGTCGGAGATGCAGAGGCAGGGTTCATGCCAGGATGTGTTGTTGGAGAGGCAGGGGCAGGGTTCATCCCAGGATGTGTTGTTGGAGAGGCAGAGGCAGGGTTCATCCCAGGATGTGTTGTTGGAGAGGCAGGGGCAGGGTTCATCCCAGGATGTGTTGTTGGAGATGCAGGGGCAGGGTTCATCCCAGGATGTGTTGTTGGAGAGGCAGAGGCAGGGTTCATCCCAGGATGTGTTGTTGGAGAGGCAGGGGCAGGGTTCATGCCAGGATGTGTTGTTGGAGATGCAGAGGCAGGGTTCATGCCAGGATGTGTTGTTGGAGATGCAGAGGCAGGGTTCATGCCAGGATGTGTTGTTGG
>WNWK01000625.1:45000-70000 GCA_009830355.1 Cherax destructor
ACATACACACTGTTATCTCACAGTTCCACTCGGGCGCCTCTCACCCCTCGTCTGGTAAACGTGGCGTCTCTGATACCGTAGCAACTTTGACGCTGGTCTAGACGTTTTCAATGTTGATTGTGACACAAGTGTCACTCCCCGCCCCGCCCCCTCTACACCCAGACAACTTAAACAACACCACAAAGTGACACACTTGTCCCCACAACCACACAGACTTGAGCAAATCTAAAGTGTTTGACCTGTACGAGTTGCCTTCAAGAACCTCAACGATGCAACCTTCAAGAACCTCAACGATGCAACCTTCAAGAACCTCAACGATGCAACCTTCAAGAACCTCAACGATGCAACCTTCAAGAACCTCAACGATGCAACCTTCAAGAACCTCAACGATGCAACCTTCAAAATGCTGTGCACAGATGAACAACACTCAAATATTCAGATACGTAAAGAGACTTATAGTTACACTCAGATGACCTTACAACATACGACTCAGCTTAATAAAGACTAACTTTGACCAGACTGTAAATAGACCCTATAATACAAGACTAACTTGACCAGCTGCAACATACGACCAGCTACTAATAAAGACTAACCTTGACCAGCTGCAACATACGACCAGCTACTAATAAAGACTAACCTTGACCAGCTGCAACATACGACCAGCTACTAATAAAGACTAACCTTGACCAGCTGCAACATACGACCAGCTACAATAAAAACAACGCAGCTGCAGACAGCTTAAGACCAAGCTGACCAGTGCAACATACGACCAGCTACTAATAAAGACTAACTTGACCAGCTGCAACATACGACCAGCTACTAATAAAGACTAAGCTTGACCAGCTGCAACATACGACCAGCTACTAATAAAGACTAACCTTGACCAGCTGCAACATACGACCAGCTACTAATAAAGACTAACCTTGACCAGCTGCAACATACGACCAGCTACTAATAAAGACTAAGCTTGACCAGCTGCAACATACGACCAGCTACTAATAAAGACTAAGCTTGACCAGCTGCAACATACGACCAGCTACTAATAAAGACTAAGCTTGACCAGCTGCAACATACGACCAGCTACTAATAAAGACTAAGCTTGACCAGCTGCAACATACGACCAGCTACTAATAAAGACTAAGCTTGACCAGCTGCAACATACGACCAGCTACTAACAAAGACTAAGCTTGACCAGCTGCAACATACGACCAGCTACTAATAAAGACTAAGCTTGACCAGCTGCAACATACGACCAGCTACTAACAAAGACTAAGCTTGACCAGCTGCAACATACGACCAGCTACTAACAAAGACTAAGCTTGACCAGCTGCAACATACGACCAGCTACTAACAAAGACTAAGCTTGACCAGCTGCAACATACGACCAGCTACTAACAAAGACTAAGCTTGACCAGCTGCAACATACGACCAGCTACTAATAAAGACTAAGCTTGACCAGCTGCAACATACGACCAGCTACTAATAAAGACTAAGCTTGACCAGCTGCAACATACGACCAGCTACTAATAAAGACTAAGCTTGACCAGCTGCAACATACGACCAGCTACTAATAAAGACTAAGCTTGACCAGCTGCAACATACGACCAGCTACTAACAAAGACTAAGCTTGACCAGCTGCAACATACGACCAGCTACTAACAAAGATCTAAGCTGCAACTGACCATACAAAAGACAGCTACCAGCAACTGACCAGCTACAATAGACAGACTACAAAGCTAACTGACCAGCCTAAAAAGACCAGCTTACATAACATACGACCAGCTCAAAGACACTGACCAGCTGCAATAGACAGCTAAGCTAATACCACGCACAATAAAGCTACAACTAAAAAAGCTATAACAAGACTAAGCTTACACGAACTAGACAACTAAAAGACTAAGTTCACATACGACCAGCTACTATAAAGACTAGCTTGACCAGTGCAACAACACAGCATAAAAAGACTCGACCAGCGCAACATACACCAGCTACTAATAAAGACTAAGCTTGACCACGCAACATACGACCACTACTAAAAAGACTAGTTACCAGCTGAAATACACACTACTAAAAAGACTAAGCTTGACCAGTAAATACGACCAGCACTAAAGACTAAGCTACCAGCTGCAACATACGACCAGTATAAAAGATAAGTGACTGCAACATGACACTACTAAAAAACTAAGCTTGACCAGGCAACATAACCAGCACAAAAAGACTAACTTGACCAGGAAACGACCAGCTACTAAAGACTGCTTGCCGTGCAAATATATTAGAACAAATAGGTATAGAAGACAGCGCAACATACACCAGCTACAAATACTTGACCAGCTGCAACATAGACCAGCTACTAAAAAGACTAACGACAGCTGCACATACGACCAGCTACTAAAAAGCCGCTGAACGAAGCACAAATAACTGACCAGCTGCAACATACGACCACACAAAAACTCTTGACCAGTGCAACATACGACCAGCTCTAAAAAGACAAGCTTGACCAGGAACAAGACCAGCTACAAAAAGACAAGCCGCTGAACATACGACCAGCTACTAATAAAGACTAAGCTTGACCAGCGCAACATACGACCAGCTACTAATAAAGACTAAGCTTGACCAGCTGCAACATACGACCAGCTACTAATAAAGACTAAGCTTGACCAGCTGCAACATACGACCAGCTACTAATAAAGACTAAGCTTGACCAGCTGCAACATACGACCAGCTACTAATAAAGACTAAGCTTGACCAGCTGCAACATACGACCAGCTACTAATAAAGACTAAGCTTGACCAGCTGCAACATACGACCAGCTACTAATAAAGACTAAGCTTGACCAGCTGCAACATACGACCAGCTACTAATAAAGACTAAGCTTGACCAGCTGCAACATACGACCAGCTACTAACAAAGACTAAGCTTGACCAGCTGCAACATACGACCAGCTACTAATAAAGACTAAGCTTGACCAGTTGCAACATACGACCAGCTACTAATAAAGACTAAGCTTGACCAGCTGAGAGAGTAGTAAAGACAGAATCAACATCTAAATTAAAAAAAATATTGAAACTATATTTATGCTTTAAACAATTATTAAAGCGGAAAAGAAAACGATGTATTTTTAATTTTAACAAGGAATAGTTATCAGTTAATAGTACGGGGGTCGCCGCCCCCTGCCGCCACCCCGGGGGTCGCCGCCCCCTGCCGCCACCCCCGGGGGTCGCCGCCCCCTGCCGCCACACCCGGGGGTCGCCGCCCCTGCCTCCACCCCGGGGGTCGCTGCCCCCTGCCGCCACCCCGGGGTCGCTGCCCCTGCCGCCACCCCGTAGGTCACCGCCCATGCCTCCACCCCGGGGTCGCTGCCCCATGCCGCCACCCCCGGGGGTCGCCGCCCCTGCCGCCACCCCCGGGGGTCGCTGCCCCATGCCGCCACCCCGGGGGGCACAGCCCCTGCCGCCGCCCCCTGCCGCCACCCCATCCCACACCAGATCTCATAAATTAAAAAAAGGAGATATTACCGAAACACACACACACACACACACACACACACATACACACACACATATATATATATATATATATATATATATATATATATATATATATATATATATTTTTATGTAATATTCTTTACCTATTTACATATTATTTTGCATGTACTGGAGGGAGGCCCGGACCCGCTGCCTGATTCTCCATAACTTTGGAGGTAAACTAACCCTCCCTCCCTTCCCCTACCTCCCCGTCCACAAAGTACCATCACCCACGAGGGTCTCTGGTATTTTCATTAACCAAACGCTCGTAAATTAACCATCCTTAAAGCTTAACACCCTGGCCACACATCCTGTCATACGACGTCCACTATCCGCTTACCCCCCCCCCTCCCGGTCTATCCTTCTGTCCGTCCGTCTGTCGGCACGTCGGGACTGGGTGTGGAACGTCGGCACGTCGGGACTGGTTGTGGAACGTCGGCACGTCGGCACGTCGGGACTGGGCGCGGAACGTCGGAACATGGAGACCGGCAGACTCAGGACCGATAATTCCCTCCGGTCTTCTCTAATTAAAACCCGGGGTTTTGATGCTGTGTTTAGGGCGCCTTGTTAGACACCCATAAAAAATATCATGCATACATGATTATGTGTACCTGCCTCGTAGCCTTGCACGTACACACGCGCACGCACACGGGCGCGAGCACACACACACACACACACACACACATGAAGAAAGATTGAGGGAAATAGGACTAACAACACTGGAGGAAAGAAGGGTCAGAGGAGACATGATAACAACATACAAAATACTGCGGGGAATCGGCAAGGTAGACAGGGACAGGATGTTCCAGAGAGGAAACACAGAAACAAGGGGACACAACTGGAAGCTGAAGACTCAGATGAGTCGAAGGGATGTTAGGAAGCATTTCTTCAGCCACAGAGTAGTCAGGAAGTGGAATAGTCTAGAGAAAGATATAGTGGAGGCAGGAACCATACATAGTTTTAAGACAAGGTATGATAAAGCTCATGGAGCAGGGAGAGCAGAGACCCAGTAGCGGACAGCGAAGAGGCGGGGCCAGGAGCTGAGTCTCGACCCCTGCAACCACAATTAAATGAGTACAATTAGGTGAGTAACACACACACACACACACACACACACACACACACACACACACACACACGCACGTGTGTTGAAAAAGAAGAAAAAAAAGAGAAAGAAGTGAGAAAGTGAGAATTAAGAAAGGAGTGAGTGGGTGGTGGGAGTGAGTGGGTGGTGGGAGTGGGTGGTGGAGTGAGTGGGTGGTGGGGGAGGAGTGGGTGGGAGTGAGTGGGTGGGTGGTGGGAGTGAGTGGGTGGGTGGTGGAGGAGGGTGGGTGGTGGGAGGAGTGAGTGGGTGGTGGGAGTGGTGAGTGGTGGTGGAGTGGGTGGTGGAGGGTGGGTGGTGGGAGTGGGTGGTGGGAGTGGGTGGTGGGAGTGAGTGGGTGGGTGGTGGGAGTGAGTGGGTGGGTGGTGGGAGTGAGTGGGTGGGTGGTGGGAGTGAGTGGGTGGGTGGTGGGAGTGAGTGGGTGGGTGGTGGGAGTGAGTGGGTGGGTGGTGGGAGTGGGTGGTGGGAGTGGACTATACAAGGTGTGTGTAGGACTCACGACCTAGCCAGACAAGATTCTTGCATGGTAGTCCTGGGACACCAGCCAGGGTGGTGGACACTATCCTCTACCACTCATCCTGTAGTAGTAGTAGTAGTTGTAGTAGTAGTAGTAGTAACAGTAGCAGTAGCAATAGTAGTAGTAGTAGTAGTAACAGTAGCAGTAGCAGTAGTAGTAGTTGTAGTGGTGGTAACAATAGAAGTAGTAGTAGTAGTGGTAACAGTAGCAGTAGCACTAGTAGTAGTAGTAGTGGTGGTAACAATAGAAGTAGTAGTTGTAGTAGTTGTAGTAGTAGTAGTAGTAACAGTAGCAGTAGCACTAGTAGTAGTAGTAGTGGTGGTAACAATAGAAGTAGTAGTTGTAGTAGTTGTAGTAGTAGTAGTAGTAACAGAGCAGCTAGCACTAGTAGTAGTAGTAGTGGTGGTAACAATAGAAGCAGTAGTAGTAGTAGTTGTAGTAGAGTAGTGGAACAGTAGCAGCAGCACTAAGTAGTAGTAGTGGAACAATAGAGTAGTAGTGTAGTAGTGTCAGTAGTAGTAACAGTAGCAGTAGTAGTAGTAGTAGTTGTAGTAGTAGTAGTAGTAGTAACAGTAGCAGTAGCAGTAGTAGTAGTAGTAGTTGTAGTAGTAGTAGTAGTAACAGTAGCAGTAGTAGTTGTAGTAGTTGTAGTAGTAGTAGTAACAGTAGTAGTAACAGTAGTAGTACTAGTAGTAGTTGTAGTAGTAGTAATAACACCAAATAATAATAATAATAATAATAATAATAATAATAATAATAATAATAATAATAATAATAATAATAATAATAATAATAATAATAATAATAATAATAATAATGCAGTTTACAATGTAGTTGTAAAACAGAACATTATGGTTGTGGTGCCAGGAGCTATACACAACCATCTGTCATGGTGTCATCAAGCTGGCAAAATCATACAAGGGGAAATACTATACAGTGGTACCTGTACTTACTAGCAGGTCTCAGCTCGAACAATTATGTAAGTGTATTTGTGTAGGTGCTTTGTAAGTGTTTTTGTAGGTGCTTTGTAAGTGTTTTTGTAGGTGCTTTTTAGTGTTTTTGTAGGTGCTTTTGTAAGTGTATTTTGTAGGTGCTTTTGTAAGTGTGTTTTGTAGGTGCTTTTGTGTGTTTATGGTGTTTGTAGGTGCTTTTGTAAGTGTATTTTGTAGGTGCTTTTGTAAGTGTATTTTGTAGGTGCTTTGTAAGTGTATTTTGTAGGTGCTTTTGTAAGTGTATTTTGTAGGTGCTTTTGTAAGTGTATTTTGTAGGTGCTTTGTAAGTGTATTTTGTAGGTGCTTTTGTAAGTGTATTTTGTAGGTGCTTTTGTAAGTGTATTTTTGTAGGTGCTTTTGTAAGTGTATTTTTGTAGGTGCTTTGTAAGTGTATTTTGTAGGTGCTTTTGTAAGTGTATTTTTGTAGGTGCTTTGTAAGTGTATTTTGTAGGTGCTTTTGTAAGTGTATTTTGTAGGTGCTTTGTAAGTGTTTTTGTAGGTGCTTTTGTAAGTGTATTTTGTAGGTGCTTTTGTAAGTGTTTTTTGTAGGTGCTTTTGTAAGTGTATTTTGTAGGTGCTTTTGTAAGTGTATTTTGTAGGTGCTTGTAAGTGTGTTTTGTAGGTGCTTTTGTAAGTGTGTTTTTATAGGTGCTTTTGTAAGTGTGTTTTTGTAGGTGCTTTTGTAAGTGTGTTTTTGTAGGTGCTTTTGTAAGTGTGTTTTTGTAGGTGCTTTTGTAAGTGTGTTTTTGTAGGTGCTTTTGTAAGTGTGTTTTTGTAGGTGCTTTGTAAGTGTTTTTGTAGGTGCTTTGTAAGTGTGTTTTTGTAGGTGCTTTTGTAAGTGTGTTTTGTAGGTGCTTTTGTAAGTGTTGTTTTTGTAGGTTGCTTTTGTAAGTGTATTTTTGGGGGTCTGAAATGGATTAACCTAATTTTCATTATTTCTTATGGGAAAAAATTCCTTCGGCATCGGTACTTGAATAGCCGACTGGAACGAATTTTGCTGGTAAGTAGAGGTACCACTGTACTAAGTACCCCTGTATGTGTGCACCCCTGCCACCCTTCCCTGCTACCGGAGTGTGTATATACTCTCTAAATGGTAGTTTACCACTGGCTTCTTATAGTATAGCGACTTTAACTCTATCTTTCTCTCCTTCCTCTTTTACTGTGAGATAGAATTTGCCATATTTAAACCTTGGTTGTCTATTACCTATATGTTTCAAGGTGTTCAACTATTCTATTTCTTCTCATCTATTCTAGTACCCACCTATATGTACTCACTTAGTTGTGGTTGCAGGGGTCGATTCACAACTCCTGGCCTCAGCTAGTGTGGTAGTTTGACATCTCTCTCTGGCAACTGTGATGTTCCCACCGACGTGTGTGTGTGTGTGTGTTTTACAAGCAACTGGTGGGTGTTTGGAAAGACATTTGCATATGAAACCAGCCATGTTTGTCTGCCTCACTCCAGTGGTGGTGAGTGTGGCTGATATGTGCGATGTGGGAGAGAGAGAGAGGTAGCACATACCAGCAGACACACATTAACTAACGTTACATCAAGACCATTCAAGAGTACCAAGCAGGCATCCCACGCCTCTCTCCCCCACTGCCAGAACTATCCTCCTTGTTACTAGAAGAACAAATTGCTCTCCTGACACTGTAGTTTAGATAATAACATAGTAAACAAAGCGCGGGTAACCTGCTGTGCACTACAACAGGTCCCCGTGTCGCTATCTCCCCTGGTTCTTACAAACCTCAGATTAGGCAGCATAAAAAACACGGATAAATAGAAATGTTAGGAATAATGATGGATTTGTGAGAAGGCTGGTACAAAGCAGGAGTAGGTAGGTGGGTAACTGAATGTTCGGGAGGGAGTAGTAGTCAGGCAGAGAGAAAGGCAGGTAGGCAGGTAGGCAGGCAGGCAGGTAGGTAGGCAGGCAGGTAGGGGTAGGTAGGTAGGCAGGCGGGTAGGTAGGCAGGCAGGTAGATAGGTAGGTAGGCAGGCAGGTAGATGGTGAGGTAGGCAGGAGATAGGAGGTGCAGGAGGAGGTGGCAGTGGTGGTGAGGTGAGGCAGGTAGGTAGGTAGGTAGGTAGGTAGGTCGGTAGGCAGGCAGGTAGGTAGGCATGAATGCAAGCAAGGAAGGACGCAGACAGGCATACGATACGTAATGCGTCAAACGATACGCAATGCCTCTGATACGCAATGCGTCAACCAATACGCAATGCCTCTGATACGCAATGCATCAACCAATACGCAATGCATTTTGCGCTACGCACTGTGCCGATTTACAAGAAACATTAAGTCCAACGTAACTATATTTTATGTATCCTGTATTACTTTATGCATCTCATATGTATTATTTAATGTATCGTATGTATCAAGTTATGTATACCGTAGGTATCAATTGATGCATGTTGTATGTATAATTTTATGTATTCTGTATGTAGTTTTTATATATGGTATATGTAGCGTGATGTATACGACGGTTAACTGTGAGTAGGTAGACGGAGGTTCGAGCCTTCAACACTGATGTACGTCTTAAGGAAGTGATATGTCATGCTTCCCTGGTCGAGTGGTTCGGGGTTGTTCACAAGGGCTTGAGCCTGGGTTCGATTCCGGTCGAGTCAGGGCGGTATGTGTAAATCTCCCGACAATTGCTACCCTTCTTCACCAAGCAGTAGATGTGTATCTGGGGGTTAGTAGACTGTTGTAGGTGGCTTCCTGGGAGGGAGGGTGGGGGAGAGAGAGAGATAGATAGATAGAGAGAGAGAGAGAGAGAGAGAGAGAGAGAGAGAGAGAGAGAGAGAGAGAGAGAGAATGTATTTTGTATATCATGATCAAGGTTACATCAATCCTTGTCCCCCTCTCTCTCTCTCTCTCTCTCTCTCTCTCTCTCTCTCTCTCTCTCTCTCTATCTATCTATCTATCTATCTATCTATCTATCTATCTCCTTTTTAAACATATTTACTGTGAGGAAAACTAAATAATCATTAATAATCTCAAAACACTGGATGAAAACACAGGGGAGATATGATCACAATGTAGAAAATACACAGAAAATTTACTAAACAGACACACACAAAACCAGACACAGTGAACAACAGCAACTTCGAAAAAAAAAATACCTGAGGGAGGTAAATAGCTTTGACCCTCGGAAGGGGAAGAGCAACTCCAATTCCTCGGATGAGGAGCACTTCAAACTCCCCCCCGCTCCTCCTCCTTGAAGTCTGACTTCTCCCTGACATCACACGCTGGTCGAGTTGATTTTGTTTTACCTCTCAGTCCGCCATCTTGTGCTCAATTATCTCGCCTTGTTTGGACGCAGCTATAATCTATTTTTTCCTGCGTCTCTCTCAGGGTATATTAATTTATACCCGCAGCCTCTGCGGTTATGGCTGCAGTGCGCTGTGACACGAACATATGTCTGTGTTACACAGACATATTTTACCAACCACAGACGCACATTTGATGTACAATGTAATTTACCTGAAAAAATTACATTCACATAACAAATTATGTTCGTATAACGACCGTGGCTCAACAAATGCAAGCTTACGCACTCGGCAGTGTTGCAGGAAGCACTGCAAGCAGCTTGCCAGTGTTGCAAAACAAATGATGGGGAGATGATGGGTGGACGTGAATATTTTAAAGTAACGACGGGCATGTTACATCATTATTAAGTTGTAACTACACTGACTTGTAACTACACTGACTTGTAACTACACTGACTTGTAACTACACTGACTTGTAACTACACTGACTTGTAACTACACTGACTTGTAACTACACTGACTTGTAACTACACTGACTTGTAACTACACTGACTTGTAACTACACTGACTTGTAACTACACTGACTTGTAACTGCAGTAACTACAGTAAGTTGTAGCCTCTGTGATTTCGTAGAGAGTCTTTCTACTCCCGGAGCCTGGCCATGGCCATGGCCAGGCTCCGGTGAATAACGTCTGCTAGGACCTGTTACAACAGTGAACTGGAGTGAAAATATGTAATAAGGAGGCAGAAGAGGTATGGCAGAGACCTGACACTACACTGATAAACCATACAGAAGTTTGTGGTTATAGGAGGGTGGTTGTGACTCGGAAAAGGAATGATTGGTGGAATGATGAGGCGGAGACAATACTTGAAACCTCAATCAATCCTCAAATATACAATAATATAACGTTTTACCAAGTTTTTCTATATTTTTAAATATTTTACATATTTAAAAAATCATATGAAAAGTCTATAAAAATAGGAGGAAAAATAGCATATGAGAGGTTTTTAATAATGCAAAAGTTATATAGAGAAGGAAGAGTATGTGGTCAAAAAAACAGATGTACAACGAAAGGTGAGAGAAAAATGAGATTCAGTGAGAAAATCATCAGCAAATTTTGCTGAATAAGAAACAATTTAAGAGAGAGATTAGTAATTTAAGAAAGTCTGGGGAGGAAATGGACTTGTCAGTAAAGGAAAGAGTGGAGTTGGTAGATGGTAAGTGGTAGGTACCGAGTGATGTAGGGGATATCTTAAGGTTAGCCTTGGTTAGGTTAGGTTAGGTTAGGTAAGGTTAGGTTTGGTTAGGTTAAGTTAGGTTTGGTTAGGTAAGGTTGGTCAGGAAACAGGACAAGTGTTTCCTGACGCCGGTCTTAGTTATATGATGACCCACAGTTGGAGGTTTTGGTGAGTTGTTTAATACTGGGGAAGAAAGCGAGGTGTGACATCTTGTAGGCCTGTGAGGAAGAGCCAGGTGTGAGTGTGGGGGGACACAGCACTTGAGACAGTGAGTACAAGGAAGGGTAGTAACGTGGCTCACACACATGGCAGTAAAACTGACATCATAAAAGCAGGTGAAAATATAGTCTAGGAGTGATGGACGTACTTGATCACAACACAAGTACATGCAAGGAGGAACTTACCTCAGTAATGTTACCTAAATCAACACAGATGCAATAATATATATATATATATATATATATATATATATATATATATATATATATATATATATAGTATTGTTTAGTATCAACATTCACTACAGTGTTTCTTATCATTAGTTTATTCCACTTAAAGGGTTTAAATGTTTTGTACATAAGTGTTATAATAGAGGCACTGGTGACACTCAGGTGTTGTGTCAAGGTAATGAGGGAAATTATGTGTTACACGTTCATACACATGTTAGGCAACAAATAATAATAATAATAACAGTGGTGAAGTTTTTTACTAATTCTCTCTCTCCTCTCTCTCTCTCTCTCTCTTCTCTCTCCTCTCTCTCTCTCTCTCTCTCTCCCTTCCTCTCCTCTCTCACTCTTTCCAGACTCCTCCTTATTTTTTCTCTCCTCCCCTTTACACAGTTTTGTCAACTTCCTTCTGCTAATTATACTGATCGGCATACAGAGGTGCTTGATGAGCGCAAGCGAGGAGAGAGGAAGAGGAGAAGAGGAAGAGGAAGGAGGAGAGAGGAAGCTGAGGAGAGGAAGAGAGAGAGAAGCTGGAACGGAGAGGAGGAGGAGAGAGGAAGCTGAGGAAAGGAAGAGGAGGAGAGGAGCTGAGAACAGGAAGAGGAGGGAGGAGAAGCTGAGGAGAGGAAGGGGAGAGAGGAAGCTGAGGATCAGGAAGAGGAGGAGAGAGGAAGCTGAGAGAGGAAGAGGAGGAGAGAAAGCTGGGAACAGGAAGAGAGGAGAGCGAGGAGAGGAAGGGAGGAGAGAGGCTGGGAACAGGAAGAGGAGGAGAGGAAGCTGAGGAGAGGAAGAGGAGGAGAGAGGAAGCTGAGGATACAGGAAGAGGAGGAGAGAGGAAGCTGAGGAGAAGAAGAGAGGAGAGGAAGCTGAGGATAAGGAAGAGGAGAGAGGAAGTGAGGAGACAGGAAGAGGAGGAGAGAGGAAGCTGAGGAGACAGGAAGAGGAGGAGAGAGGAAGCTGAGGAGACAGGAAGAGAGGAGGAGAGAGGAAGCTGAGGAGACAGGAAGAGGAGGAGAGAGGAAGCTGAGGGAGACAGGAAGAGGAGGAGAGAGGAAGCTGAGGAACAGGAAGAGGAGGAGAGAGGAAGCTGAGGAGACAGGAAGAGGAGGAGAGAGAAGCTGAGGAGAGGGAAGAGGAGGAGAGAGGAAGAGGAGAGAGGAAGAGGAGGAGGAGAGAGGAAGCTGAGGAAAGAGAGAGGAAGAGGAGGGAGAGAGGAAGCTGAGGATACAGGAAGAGGAGGGAGGAGAGAGGAAGCTGGAGGAGAAGGGAAGAGGAGGAGAGAGAAAGGAAGCTGAGGAGACAGGAAGAGGAGGAGAGGAAGGAGGACGGAAGAGGAGGAGGGGAAGCTGAGAGAGAAGGAAGAGGAGAGAGAGGAAGCTGAGGAGACAGGAAGAGGAGGAGAGAGGAAGCTGAGGAGACAGGAAGAGGAGGAGGAGGAAGGAGGGGAAGCTGAGAGGAGAAGTGAGAAGGAAGGAGGAGGAGAGAGGAAGCTGAGGATAGTGGAAGAGGAGGAGAGAGGAAGCTGAGGATACAGGAAGAGGAGGAGGAGAGAGGAAGCTGAGGAGAGTGGAAGAGGAGGAGAGAGGAAGCTGAGGATACAGGAAGAGGAGGAGGAGAGAGGAAGCTGAGGAGAGTGGAAGAGGAGGAGAGAGGAAGCTGAGGATACAGGAAGAGGAGGAGAGAGGAAGCTGAGGAGAGTGGAAGAGGAGGAGAGAGGAAGCTGAGGAGACAGGAAGAGGAGGAGAGAGGAAGCTGAGGAGACAGGAAGAGGAGGAGAGAGGAAGCTGAGGAGACAGGAAGAGGAGGAGAGAGGAAGCTGAGGAGACAGGAAGAGGAGGAGGAGAGAGGAAGCTGAGGAGACAGGAAGAGGAGGAGAGAGGAAGCTGAGGATACAGGAAGAGGAGGAGAGAGGAAGCTGAGGAGACAGGAAGAGGAGGAGAGAGGAAGCTGGGGAGACAGGAAGAGGAGGAGAGAGGAAGCTGAGGAGACAGGAAGAGGAGGAGAGAGGAAGCTGAGGAGACAGGAAGAGGAGGAGGAGAGAGGAAGCTGAGGAGACAGGAAGAGGAGGGAGGAGGAGAGGAAGCTGAGGAGACAGGAAGAGGAGGAGAGAGGAAGCTGAGGGAGACAGGAAGAGGAGGGAGGAGGAGACAGGAAGGAGGAGAGAGGAATGAGGAGGAGGAAGGAGAGGAAGCTGAGGAGACAGGAAGAGGAGGAGAGAGGAAGCTGGGGAGAGTGGAAGAGGAGGAGAGAGGAAGCTGAGGAGACAGGAAGAGGAGAAGGGAGGAGGACGAGAGAGATATGAGTAGAGAGAAGTGAAGAGAGAGAGGAAATGAATGTGTGAGAGAAGATAAATTAGAAGAGAGGAGAGAGAGATTAAAACGAATGAGGAAGGACAAGGAATTAGAGAATGTGGCAGTCACTTCTGTCAAGACAGCTATTGATTGAATGATGGTCAACGTGTTTCTTTATTATTATTATTATTATTATATTTTATTAGTTATTTTATTTTATTATTGCTATTATTATTATATTCACAGAGAAAGCGTTAAACCAGTAGGGACTACACAGACAACCGGAGAACAGTACTCTTCCTAGCTTGATGCTAGAAAGAGTAACTCTATTTCCTCGGATCAAAAACACTATCAGCCACAAGTCATCCCCTCTTAGGAAGGTATTAAGCTTTCAGCTGTCCAAGCTTATCTGTTAAGCTTTCAGCTGTCCAAGCTTGTCTGTTAAGCTTTCAGCTGTCCAAGCTTGTCTGTTAAGCTTCCAGCTGTCCAAGCTTGTCTGTTAAGCTTCCAGCTGTCCAAGCTTGTCTGTTAAGCTTTCATCTGTCCAAGCTTGTCTGTTAAGCTTTCAGCTGTCCAAGCTTGTATGTTAAGCTTTCAGCTGTCCAAGCTTATCTGTTAAGCTTCCAGCTGTCCAAGCTTGTCTGTTAAGCTTCCAGCTGGCAGTAACATCACAACATCCCTGGAAGTAACATCACAACATCCCTGGCAGTAACATCACAACATCCCTGGCAGTAACATCAACATCTCTGGCAGTAACATCACAACATCCCTGGCAGTAACATCACAACATCCCTGGCAGTAACATCACAACATCCCTGGCAGTAACATCACAACATCCCTGGCAGTAACATCAACATCCCTGGCAGTAACATCACAACATCCCTGGCAGTAACATCACAACATCCCTGGCAGTAACATCACAACATCCCTGGCAGTAACATCAACATCCCTGGCAGTAACATCACAACATCCCTGGCAGTAACATCAACATCCTGGAGTAACATCACCATCCTGAGTAAAACATGCCATCCCTCAACATCCCTGGCAGTAACATCACAACATTCCTGGCAGTAACATCACATCCCTGGCAGTAACATCACAACATCCCTGGCAGTAACATCACAACATCCCTGGAAGTAACATCATCATTCCTGAAAGTAACATCACATCTCTGGCAATAACATCAACATTCCTGGAAGTAACATCACATATCTGGCAGTAACATCACAACATTCCTGGCAGTAACATCATCACCCCTGGCAGTAACATCACAACATCCCTGGCAGTAACATCACAACATCCCTGGAAGTAACATCACAACATCCTTGGCAGTAACATCACAACATCCCTGGCAGTAACATCACAACATCCCTGGCAGTAACATCACAACATACCTGGCAGTAACATCAACATTCCTGAAAGTAACATCCAACATCTCTGGCATAACATCAACATTCCTGGAGTAACATCACATCCTGGCAGTAAACATCCCAAACATTCACCAATGGAGTAACATCATCATCCCTGGCAGTAACATCACAACATCCCTGGCAGTAACATCACAACATCCCTGGCAGTAACATCAACATCCCTGGCAGTAACATCACAACATCCCTGGCAGTAACATCACAACATCCCTTTGCAGTAACATCAACATCCCTGGCAGTAACATCACAACATCCCTGGCAGTAACTTCAACATCCCTGGCAGTAACATCACAACATCACTGGTAGTAACATCAACATCCCTGGCAGTAACATCACAACATCCCTGGCAGTAACATCACAACATCCCTGGAAGTAACATCACAACATCCCTGGCAGTAACATCACAACATCCCTGGCAGTAACATCACAACATCCCTGGCAGTAACATCACATCATCCCTGGCAGTAACATCAACATCCCATGCAGTAACATCACAACATCCCTGGCAGTAACATCACAACATCCCTGGCAGTAACATCACATCATCCCTGGCAGTAACATCAACATCCCTGGAAGTAACATCACAACATCCCTGGCAGTAACATCACAACATCCCTGGCAGTAACATCACAACATCCCTGGCAGTAACATCAACATCCCTGGCAGTAACATCACAACATCCCTGGCAGTAACATCACAACATCCCTGGAAGTAACATCAACATTCCTGAAAGTAACATCACATCTCTGGCAATAACATCAACATTCCTGAAAGTAACATCACATCTCTGGCAGTAACATCACAACATTCCTGGCAGTAACATCATCACCCCTGGCAGTAACATCACAACATCCCTGGCAGTAACATCACAACATCCCTGGAGTAACATCCCAACAACATCCTGGCAGTAACATCACAACATCCCTGGCAGTAACATCACAACATCCCTGGCAGTAACATCACAACATACCTGGCAGTAACATCAACATTCCTGAAAGTAACATCACATCTCTGGCAATAACATCAACATTCCTGGAAGTAACATCACATCTCTGGCAGTAACATCACAACATTCCTGGCAGTAACATCATCATCCCTGGCAGTAACATCACAACATCCCTGGCAGTAACATCAACATCCCTGGCAGTAACATCACAACATCCCTGGCAGTAACATCACAACATCCTTGGCAGAAACATCACAACATCCCTGGCAGACATCACAACATCCCTGGCAGAAACATCACAACATCCCTGGCAGAAAGAGCAGTAAGATCACCAGCATCCCTGGCAGTAACATCACAACATCCCTGGCAGTAACATCAACATCCCTGGCTGTAACATCACAACATCCCTGGCAGTAACATCAACATCCCTGGCAGTAACATCACAACATCCCTGGCAGTAACATCACAGCATCCCTGGCAGTAACATCACAACATCCCTGGCAGTAACATCAACATCCCTGGCAGTAACATCACAACATCCCTGGCAGTAACATCACAGCATCCCTGGCAGAAACATCACAACATCCCTGGCAGAAACATCACAACATCCCTGGCAGAAAGAGCAGTAAGATCACCAACATCCCTGGCAGAAACATCACAACATCCCTGGCAGAAACATCACAACATCCCTGGCAGAAAGAGCAGTAAGATCACCAACATCCCTGGCAGAAATATCACAACATCCCTGGCAGAAACATCACAACATCCCTGGCAGAAAGAGGATTAAGATCACCAGCATCCCTGGCAGAAACATCACAGCATCCCTGGCAGAAACATCACAACATCCCTGGCAGAAACATGACAACATCCCTGGCAGAAAGAGCAGTAAGATCACCAACATCCCTGGCAGAAACATCACAACATCCCTGGCAGAAACATCACAACATCCCTGGCAGAAACATCACAACATCCCTGGCAGAAAGAGGATTGAGATCACCAGCATCCCTGGCAGAAACATCACAGCATCCCTGGCAGAAACATCACAGCATCCCTGGCAGAAACATCACAACATCCCTGGCAGAAACATGACAACATCCCTGGCAGAAAGAGCAGTAAGATCACCAACATCCCTGGCAGAAACATCACAACATCCCTGGCAGAAAGAGCAGTAAGATCACCAGCATCCCTGGCAGAAAGAGCAGTAAGATCACCAGCATCCCTGGCAGAAAGAGCAGTAAGATCACCAGCATCCCTGGCAGAAAGAGCAGTAAGATCACCAGCATCCCTGGCAGAAAGAGCAGTAAGATCACCAGCATCCCTGGCAGTAAGATAAGAGTAAGATGCTCAATATTATGGGGTTCGATCTTGTAATAAGAGGTTGGTGTGGACAAACGAACTACAGTACACCTCCCTCGCTTACCTCCCTCTTTACGCTCTCTTCTTACTCTCCTCTTCATTCACTGTTTTCTTCTCTCTCACCCTTCTCCCTCTGTATTCTCTATCTTATGTGCTAACCTCTAAATTTTTATCTCTCTCTCTCTCTTCCTTCTCATGATGAAAGTATAAGGTCAAGAAAATAAAGAATAGAAAAAAAGGAAAATAATAAAAATTAAAAGAATGAGAATGTAAAGAATAAGAAGGAAAAGAATAAGAATGTAAAGACTAAGAATGAAAAGAATAAGTCAGAAGTTAAGGAAGGTGTAGAGTAGGAAGGACGTGTTAGGAGTGCTTTACCAAGCAGCGAGCCTGGGGCTCCTCCCAGGCTCCTTTAGTAATACCTGTGATTAAGGTGGAACCCAGGTGAACACTCGGAGGGGAGGGAGGGGGAGGGGTGAAGGGAGGGGAGAGGAAGTGTGAGGGGAGGGGTGAAGGTAGCGGAGGGGACAAGCCACAATATTGAATATAAACTCCCAATTAAGCTCACCATAACAGTCAACTATTGTTATTTCAGAGTAAACTAATTATTATTATTATTATAAACAAGTTATCATCACTGATACACAACAGTGAGACAGATGAGTAAGACTCAAGCGCAACAGTGTATATATATATATGGTATCGAAACGTTTCGCCTGCATGGCAGTCTTCATCAGTTTAATACAGAGGTTACCAGTTTACCTGTAGTCGCTCACCCCCTCCCCCCCGCTACCTGGTACCCAGACCAGGACTCCTGAGTGCTGGCCTGGGTACCAGGTCGTTTGTACCACAACACGGCAGATCAGGAACTGACTTGAGGAACTTATCCAGTTCCCTCTTGCAGACACCTAGAGGATTGTTGGTAATCCCCCCTTACGCATGGTGGGAGGATGTTGAAGAGTCTTGGCCTCTTTACACTTACTATCTCTCAGCGTATTCGTCGCATTCCTCCTACTTTTCCGTGGAGGTATTTTGCACCGTCTGGCCGGCCTCGTGCTTTTGTAAGGAGTGACTTCAGTGTAAAGTTTGTGACCAAGCCTCTAGTATCTTCCAGGTGTAGATTATGCCATATTTCTCGACTATGTTCTAAGTAGCACAGTTCCAGGGACTTCAAACACTTCAGGTATTTTACGTTCTTGACTGAGGTTATAAAAGCTGTGAAGGTTCTGTGTACATTCTGCAGTTCTGCAACTTCACTCGCCTTAGTAGACACCAATACTCAAGCCTAGAGAGAACCAGTCACCTAACTAGTATTATCATTAGCTTAACGTCTATAGTTTTTAAGGTTATGATCATCTAACTTATCACCTTCCTTGCAGTTGCAATAACAACATTGCTGTTCCTTGAACGTGATTATTATTATTATAATCAAATAGAAGCGCTAAACCACAGGGGTTATACAGCTCCTTGAACGTGAGATCCTTTGACTTTATTACTGCCAGGTCTCTCACATTAGACTTTCGCTCTGTTAAGTTCTTCGAGCTTATCTTGTACTCATATCATTTTTATTTGCTAAATTTAACGTAACATAGTAAGTCACATTTGTCCTTACTGAACATCATATTGTTGTCAGTGGTTCACTGGAAGACTTGCTTTATATCAACTTAAAGTCTCGTTGCAAAGGATGATACAGTGCTATGTCCCTGTCTATGTCGGAACTGAGAATGAGAAAGAGAAGTGGGGGGAGTACTGTGCCTTGGGGAACAAGAGTTTTTCACTGCAACAGTCTCTGTGATTGCACTCTCTTTACTATAACATTTTGGGTTCTGTTTGTTAGCAAGTTAAATATTTATCCGTCCGTAATTACGCATTTTGTGCGTAATTACACCATGGTCACACCTGTCGAAGGTTTTCAGAGTCAGTGTACACTACCTCTGCATTATACTTGTCTTGCAGCAATTACGAGAGGTTGGTGCAACCTGTTTTGAACCCACGTTGCTCCGAGTTGTTCAATTGCTGCAATTCCATATGATTAGCAATCTCGCTTCTTAAAACGCCTCCAAAGGTTTTAACGCTATCGGTCTATAATTTTGGCAGTTGTTATACTGCCACCTCTGTGGAGCAGCTATGTCGTTGGTTGTTATTATCTGTGGGATGATTCTCGTGTCCAGGTTTCTCCATAGAATATTTAAAGCACGAATTGTTTCTTGCAATTCTTGATAAATATGGAGTTGCATGAGTCTAGGCCAGAGGCCGAGTGCATAGGCATGCAACTGATCGCTCCTTCAGATTACATGAGAAATTTCAGAGGTGTTCAGTGTTCTTCACGTCACTCAGGAAGAACTCACCTGGGTCATCAATCCTTAAGATGATTAATGACTCACTCTCACTCACTCATATTGTGACTTAAGTATTTCATTCATTTCTTTGTTGTTTTCAAAATGTTTCATCAACTTCATTTAAAAGTCAGATTCTAGATGTTGTCTTGACTCTGAATTTTGCATACGAGGAAAAAAAAATCGATTTTTTTCCAATTTGACTTATGGCTTTTTGCTCCACAATGTCTCATGGTCTGGAACGATATCGTTCCAGACCCTGGAACTGAACTCTTCTCCAGGCTGAGGGACTGACCCCTTCAAATACTATTTATCCGAGGTTGATGGACTGATTACATCATCTTCATTTCACTACTACACCTGCTGCCTCTGTATAACTGAAGAAGCCTACTGTGTGGGCGAAACGTTTCAAAAGTAGATACTCAACCGCTGCACATGTGTCTTAATCATCAACTAGATGTATTTTATACCAGTTTCAACATACCTCTATAGTTGCACATGAATGGTATACAATACCGTGTCCTAGAAACTGTATTGATAAAGCCACTGGATGGCGAAACGTCTACAATAAAGATACCCAGATGTTACACATGTGTGTAATCTTCATACCTCCATAGTTGTGGAGTTCATGCACTGAGTCAGGTCCATGTTAAGTATATGTTCTCCCCAGTATATTTAAGTGAGATCACAATTTATTTGATGCCAGTTAATGTTCTTTTAGTTACAATTAAATTTGTTGAACATATACTCCCACGACTGAGTGTATTTTCCTGATTCGGACCAGTGAATATGCAGGTCTGAACTTCTGTTAGCGTGTGATCTGAGTTTACAGTCTCCCACACTATTATGTTCAGTATCAGGTCTTCATTATTAGGGCACTCGAGGTCCAGAGTATTTTATAGTCTGGCTGGTTCTGCTATCTGCTGGCCTGAAGCAAATTTATTGGAGAATCATCGTAATTCAGACGAGTGAGACTCTTTGCTCAGCCTGGCCCCTGGGATTTCCTCTGCTATCACAGTCTTTCTTACATACCTCCATTTTAGGTGTCGTAAATTGAAGGCACAAGTAACAGCATATTAGGAGCCGGGTTTGGCACAGTTTCAAGACAGTACTCCAATTGCAAAAGATGGTCTTTAAACCGCTGGGAAGCTGCACCTAATGGTTTATATATGGGTTCAACACTAAGGTTGTGACTTTAATATGATGTAAACGGTGTTTCAACACACGTGACTGCAGTATAATCAGCCACTTCTCCGCACATATGCTGTACTTTTATATGGACTGACCATATCGACTCCAGGATGAGGGACTGATTACCTCAAACTCCTCATCTTCCACCGTTCTTCTGTGTACTGGACTGAAGAAGCCACTGGCTGGCGAAACGTTTCCACAAGAAAGATTCCCAAACGTCGCACAAGTGTCTTATTCTTCAACACTTTAACTTTCAACTTGAATGTCCACAATTTTGACTCCATCACTTGTAGTGTCAAATAACTCAATATAAACAATTAAACCAGGGTACGGGTGGGGTTCAAACCCACTCACCACGGGTTCTATCCCCACCCGTACCCTGGTTTGTCAGCAATCGTGTCATTACGATTCCGTGAGTTATATATTGTTTTGCACACACCAAATTCCCTTGTGTGTTGTTTTTCGGTGCCTGCTACGTAGACTGCACCCAAGCATCAATATTGCACTCTCAACACAGCTTTTCATATAATTCTTCATAAAAGTTGCATCGTAACTCACTCTGAGAGGTCCACCAATAAACAGTTTTGTTATTTACTTATGACATCGTATGTTTACAAACAGGAAGGTTCTTACATTACTTGTTCCTGAGTTTTTTGCTGCTGATCTTTGTAAGATAAATACACGAGTGAGAGGGGTTGGATCTGAGTGGGACTTGCACCCGAGTTAACAGGGTTATCAAAGCTAATTCCTTGGGTAATACTGTTAATGGGTTGAGCAAATATTTTTGTTAGCGGGTTTGGGTTTGAGAAGCACTTGCCTAATATGGGCCAGTAGGCCTGCTGCAGTGTTCCTTTCTTATGTTCTTAATAACTGTGACTGATGAACCTGCTACTAGTTATGTTAAGTAAAAGGACACAAATGCAAATGCATTTGTGTCCTTTTACTTAACATATTGTCGGTAATTCTACCAATATTAATACTAGTTTTGTGTCTAGTCCGACATGGCTCTGAGGTGGTGATACAGTCTCGTCACTGAACATTCTTTGATATTTGTGTGACAGTAATCTGAAAAGTAGTTAGACTGTTGGGTTTAGTCCTGACTCTTTCTTTTCTCCTTCAGCTCTTCCTCTCACCGGCTATTCTTCTTCTGTCCCCCACTTCCCCCTCGCCCCTAGTGGGTCCTTACCTGAGAGTCTGAACTGAACTGTGACAGTAGTTGTTATGGTCAGGTTGACGTTCAGGTGGCTATACGCGCCTCGGCCCCTCTACATCTGTGCATGAAACAATTTGCAATTTGTGGAATTACAAACACCTTTGCTCAGGAGATTTCTGAATATCCTCGGATGGTGAGAGCCGCAGTGTGCACAACTTTTGTCAGTGTACACACAACCCCAGACTCACTCATGACACAATTATCAACTATCAAACAACTTATTATTCAATCTGCCACTTGCAAGACTACTTATAACATGTGTGTACTTACCTATTTCTACTCACTTATTTGTGGTTGCAGGGGCTGAGTCACAGCTCCTGGCCCCGCCTCTTCGCAGCTCAGTTTTGGTCTCCTTACTACAGGATGGATATAGATTCATTGGAGAACATACAAAGAAGAATGACTAAAATGATTTACAGTATAAGAAATCTCCCGTATAAAGATAGACTTAGAGCATTGAATCTCCACTCTCTGGAGAGACGTAGAATGAGGGGAGATATCATCGAGGTGTACAAGTGGATGATGGGCATAAACAAAGGAGATATTAATAAAATACTGAGGATATCGAACCAAGTAAGAACCAGAAATAACGGATTTAAATTGGATAAATTTAGATTTAGAAAGGACATAGGCAAGTACTGGTTTTCGAACAGAGTTGTAGATGCGTGGAACAATCTTCCGAGTAGGGTGATAGAGGCTAGGACCTTGGGTGGCTTTAACAAGAGATTGGACAAATATATGAGTGGGAGGGGCTGGGTTTGATTAGTGTCGTGAGTACAGGAGTAAATTCTTAGGTAGTGGTGGGTTTGATAAGGACCTGCCTTGTATGGGCCAGTAGGCCTTCTGCAGTGTTCCTCCATTCTTATGTTCTTAGGCCCACTCTCTCCCTGCTCCATGAACTTTATCGAATCTCTTCTTAAAGTTATGTATGGATCCTGCCTCCACTACATCACTCTCCAGATTGTTCCACTTCCTGACTATGACTCATCTGAGTCTTTTACTTCCTGTTGTGACCCCTTGTTGCTGTGTCACATCTCTGGAACATCCTGTCCCTATCCACGTTATCAATTCCTCTCAGTATTTTATATGTCGTTATCGTGTCCTCCCCATCCCTCCTATCCTCACGTTGATTTCCCTTAACCTCTCCTCGTATGACATACCCCTTAGCTCCGGAAGTAGTCTTGTTGCAAACCTTTGCACTTTCTCTAATTTCTTGACGTGCCTAAACAGGTGTTGTTCCATACTGGTGCTGCATACTCCAATATGAGCCTGACGTACACGGTGTACAGAGTCTTGAATGATTCCTTGCTAAGGTGTCGAAACGCTATTCTTAGGTTTGCCAGGCGCCCATATGCTGCAGCAGTTGATGTGCTCGGTGTGTGTGTCTATCCTATTCTCTGTCCACTAACAAATCCTATTATCCATCTACTCCCACAGGTTTCATCACTCCATCAACCTATCCCACCATTAATCCATCCCCTCAATCATCTTCCCACCTATCCTTCTACCCATTCACCCCACCAACTAGCCCTGCCACCCACCCACCCATCAATCCTCTTATTCATCCAGCAGCCTATCCAGCTTATCCAATCCCACATCCGGCATTAGCCGAGCTAAATTTAGAGCAGTGTGAGATTTGCGTGAGATTATACTCTGCTGAGATCACGACTCCCATTATCCCCTCCCAGGAATATTCATCCAGTCAGATGTGTAACAGGTATACCCCCAGGGATAGTCATTGCTCGGGTATACCAAGAGGATAGTCAAAGTAGAATAAAAATTGTAGGATACTCAATTTTTTAGGATAGCCTACAGCTTGTATCCTGGTCTGTACACACACACACACGCGCGCGCGCGCACACATACACACACGCACACACGCACACACACACACATACACACACACACTCACACACACGAAAAGATGAGAAAACAGGAAGACGACGAATCAAAGGAAGAGAGAAAGAGAGGTGTGAAGAGGAGGACGAGGAGAGGAAGGGAGAAGTGGCAAGGAAGAGGGTGATCAAAGGAAAGACCTGGATGAAAGGAAGGTGATAAACATGAGTGAAAATGAAACTGAAGGAGAGCTACCACTACTACTACTACTACCATAACGCCCTGAGTGGTTCACTATCAACTTATCGTTATAGTTGTTGAACTATCGTATTTTCAAAGTGTTTGTCCAATTCATTAATATATTGTTCTTTTAATAGATTCAACGAACACTTTATGCCCCACTGAGATTGACGTCTATGTGGAAGACAAAACTTCACAAACGTTTGTGTTGCATCTCTTGCCTCCAAGTTTAATTCCCAATATTTGAAGTGACTGACTCCTTTTGCACTTTTAAATATTTCCTGGTGTTTATGTAAACAGTACACACAGCCTGGTTGATCAGGCCCTGATCCACCACGAGGCCTGGTCTCAGACCGGGGGCGTTGACCCCCGAAACCCTCTCCAGGTATACTTCTTCCTCCTCTTTTAGTCATAAGTTTTTTTTTGTGTATAGAAACCTAGTCTACGTTTCGTCAAAGAGAAAGAGAAACTATGTACCTTAACACCTTACCCTAAGTGAACAGAACACTTAATTTTCTCTCTCTCTCTCTACCTATCTACCCATAATATTTCTTACCTCTCTACCTGCTTATCCACAACCTTCCTTGTTGTTCTGTGCTGCTGTACTTCTTTCCTCTTCCCATTCATCTTATTCTCTAACAAACAAAGAAGTGCTTTGCGTCTTTCTTCTTAAGGATTGTTTCTGAGTGATGGTACTAGCTTGGTAGTTCTTGTTTGTACCCTCTCCAGTGATGGTACCAGCTTGGTAGCTCTTCTCTGTACCGTCTTCAATATATCTTCGTGTTGCGTGTAATAAGATCAACACTGGATAACAATCAAAATACGGTCTAACTAATTCATTATAGTCAATATGATATCTGGTATTCTACAGCTGAAGTTTCTTGCTATGAAATACAGTATTCTGTAAGCTTTGTTGTTGAGAGACAGACAGACAGAGGCAGAAATACAGAGAGACAGAGAAAGAGAGAATTAGGATTCAGGTATGCTAGGGCAGGTATTCCCACCACTCATCTCCGCCTGACACACGCTTCTCATTACCTCTCTCTCTCTCACACCCACACCACCCTCAACCCACC
>WNWK01000625.1:72500-105000 GCA_009830355.1 Cherax destructor
CCACTTGTGTCACCTTGTTCCTGGTCCTTTTAATTCAAACAATCTCTCCCTATCAGTCCTATCAATTCTTCTTAAGATTTTGTACATAGTGATCATGTCTCCCCTTGTCCTGCTTTTCTCTAAGGTCGTCAGGTTCAGTCTCTTCAACCTCTTCTTATAATGATTTCCTCTCGGTTCTGGTACCAGAGGGTGTGTGTATGTGTGTGTGTGTGTGTGTGTACTCACCTAGTTGTGGTTGCAGGGGTCGAGTCATAGCTCCTGTGTGTGTGTGTGTATGTGTGTGTGTGTGTTGATAGTGAAGATAAGGGAATTCTTACTAGCTGGCACTCCGTTGACCAAACGCTGAGGGGATTATACTCTCACCCACTCCTGTTAAGTGAGAGAGAGATATTATATATATATATATATATATATATATATATATATATATATATATATATATATATATATATATATATATATATATAGTGTGTGCATAGTAATTGGGACAGTGATGAAATAAGACATTTATTTGGAAAATTAATGTTTATTTGAAAAATAGACGGCAATGATATGACAGATAATTGATTTAATAAGAGATATAACTACCCTTTGCTTCTATAAACATTGCTACACACTGCGGCATGGGATCGACCAATGTTGAACACATTTTGGTAAGTTGTTCGTGCTGGTACCAGGTCCTAATAACAGCAACAATTAGCTTCTCCACAGTTGAACAGTCCTGTTTGGTGATCCTGCGTTTGGTTATTACCCATAATTCTCAATTGGGTTGAGGTCAGGAGAGCTTCCAGGCCAATTTAAAACACTTAGCTCACTCTCTTCGAAGAATGTCAACATTTTTCTGGAAGTGTGACATGGAACAAGATCCTGCTGGAAAATGCCTTCTCCACCAGGAAAGTTTCTATCCACAACGGGAAGCCAATGAGTTGCCAGGATTGCCTTGTATTTGTCAGTGTTCATGGTTCCCTCAACAATAACAAGCCGTCCAGGGCCCAAAAATCTTCCTAGGTGGATGTTTTGACGCTTATTGAATGTGTCCATTCCCAGGAGGTTCACCTTTGCCCCATCTCACTACCACTGATCTCTACCCATTATTTCAGAATGCTCCTCATATGAAAATATAACTTTTCTCCATTCACCTGTCAACCCTCCCTTAAGATCGAGTGCCCACCACCGCCACTGTTTCATCATAGCAGCAGTCAGTAATTGTTTCTTACCGCATTTCTGGCACTTCTACCAACTTGAAGGAGCCTTCGTTGAGCAGCTGAAGAATCAACATTTACACCAACTGAAGCCAAGTCTCTCTGTAGATCTCTGCTGGTTTTCTTGGGATCCTTCACACTATTACTTATGATAACTTTGTCATCGTGATGCACTGTCTTGCGTTTTCTTCCACATCTTCCTCGACTGCGTGGCCGAAACGTTTCCTCCTGGACTGCGTGGCCGAAACGTTTCCTCCTGGACTGCGTGGCCGAAACGTTTCCTCCTGGACTGCGTGGCCGAAACGTTTCCAGAATAAAGATTTCCAAGTCGTGCACAAGTGTCTCATTTGTTATCTTCAGTATTGGAGTGAAGAAGCCTGCTGTGTGGGCGAAACGTTTCCAGAATGTAGGTATACCTAGGTGATGCATATGTGTCTTACACTCATGTATAAGTATACCTATGACAGCTATAAACACCTGTAGCTATGGCAAACATATAGAATTATACCTATAACGATTATATAAAAGTATAACTATGGCAATTATACAGAATTATACCTATAACAATTATATATAGAATTATAGGGATACATTTATACAGGATTATAGCTATGATAATTATATACTAGGAGAGTCATGTGTGTGTACTCACCTGTTTGTGGTTGCAGGGGTCGAGACTCAGCTCCTGGCCCCGCCTCTTCACTGACCACTACTAGGTCCTCTCTCTCCCTGTGCGCTCTCAAGTATTTCTCTAGTTTCTAACCGGGGATCAAAATTCTTTTAAAAATCCCGCAAGTATATTCTCCCTAGAAGAAGAAGAAGAAGAAGAAGAAGAAAGAGAATAAATGTAGGATAAACAAAGGGTAGTGATAAAGGGTGTGGGAGGTGATAATGAAAACGCAATGCAAGGAATGTTTGCTGGTGCAAGGAGGAGGAGGAGGAAGAGGAAGAGGAGGAGGAGGAAGGGTAAGAAGAGGAGGAGGAAGGGTACGAGGAGGAGGAGGAAGGGTAAGAAGAGAAGGAGGAAGGGTACGAGGAGGAGGAGGAAGGGTACGAGGAGGAGGAGGAAGGGTAAGAAGAGGAGGAGGAAGGGTACGAGGAGGAGGAAGGGTAAGAGGAGGAGGAGGAAAGGTAAGAGGAGGAGGAGGAAGGGTAAGAGGAGGAGGAAGGGTAAGAGGAGGAGGAGGAAGGGTAAGAGGAGGAGGAGGAAGGGTACGAGGAGGAGGAGGAAGGGTACGAGGAGGAGGAGGAAGGGTAAGAGGAGGAGGAGGAAGGGTAAGAGGAGGAGGAGGAAGGGTAAGAGGAGGAGGAGGAAGGGTACGAGGAGGAGGAGGAAAGGAGAGAGGAGGAGGGAGGAAGGGTAAGAGGAGGAGGAGGAAGGGTAAGAGGAGGAGGAGGAAGGGTAAGAGGAGGAGGAGGAAGGGTAAGAGGAGGAGGAGGGAAGGGTAAGAGGAGGAGGAGGAAAGGTAGAGAGGAAAGGAGGAAGGGTAAGAGGAGGAGGAGGAAGGTAAGAGGGAGGAGGAAGGTAAGAGGAGGAGGAGGAAGGGTAAGAGGAGGAGGAGGAAGGGTAAGAGGAGGAGGAGGAAGGGTAAGAGGAGGAGGAGGAAGGGTAAGAGGAGGAGGAGGAAGGGTAAGAGGAGGAGGAGGAAGGGTAAGAGGAGGAGGAGGAAGGGTAAGAGGAGGAGGAGGAAGAGGTAGAGGGGGAGGAGGAAGGTAGAGGAGGAGGAGGAAGGTAAGAGGAGGAGGAGGAAGGGAAGAGGAGGAGAGGAGAGAAAGGGTAAGAGGAGGAGGAGGAAGGTAAGAGGAGGAGGAGGAAAGGTAAGAGGAGGAGGAGGAAGGGTAAGAGGAGGAGGAGGAAGGGTAGAGGAGGGGAGAAGGAGAGGAGGGAGAGGAAGGTAAGAGGAGGAGGAGGAAGGGTAAGAGGAGGAGGAGGAAGGGTAAGAGGAGGAGAGGAAGGTAAGAGAAGGGTAAGAGGAGGAGGAGGAAGGGTAAGAGGAGGAGGAGGAAGGGTAAGAGGAGGAGGAGGAAGGTTAAGAGGAGGGAGGAAGAGGTAGAGGAGAAGGAAGGAGAGAGAGGAGGAAGGAGTAAGAGAGGAGGAGGAAGGGTAAGAGGAGGAGGAAGGATCAGGCACAGGGAAGGAAATGCTCACGAGTGGGAGAACGGATACAAGTGAGAGAAAGGTGTGATAACGAGTGTGAAGCAAAGTTGACTTCAAGAGGAAACAAAGTTGACTCTACACAGTGTGAAGAACACTGTTGACTCCCCACACATGGAAGCAACATGTTGACCTCACACAGTAAGCAACATGTGACTCCCAACAGTGTGAAGCAACACTGTTGACTCCCTCACACAGTGTGAAGCAACACTGTTGACTCTCACACAGTGTGAAGAACATGACCCCCACTACACACTGTTGACTCCCTCACACAGTGTGAAGCAACACTGTTGACTCCCTCACACAGTGTGAAGCAACACTGTTGACTCCTCACACAGTAAGCTGTGAAGTAGCAACACTGTTGACTCCTCACACAGTGTGAAGCAACACTGTTGACTCCCTCACACAGTGTGAAGCAACACTGTTGACTCCCTCACACAGTGTGAAGCAACACTGTTGACTCCCTCACACAGTGTGAAGCAACAATGTTGACTCCCTCACACAGTGTGAAGCAACACTGTTGACTCCCTCACACAGTGTGAAGCAACACTGTTGACTCCCTCACACAGTGTGAAGCAACACTGTTGACTCCCTCACACAGTGTGAAGCAACACTGTTGACTCCTCCACATGTGAGCAGTGTCAAGTGCAACAACTGTTGACTCCCTCACACAGTGTGAAGCAACACTGTTGACTCCCTCACACAGTGTGAAGCAACACTGTTGACTCCCTCACACAGTGTGAAGCAACACTGTTGACTCCCTCACACAGTGTGAAGCAACACTGTTGACTCCCTCACACAGTGTGAAGCAACACTGTTGACTCCCTCACACAGTGTGAAGCAACACTGTTGACTCACACAGTGTGAAGCAACACTGTTGACTCCCTCACACAGTGTGAAGCAACATTGTTGACTCCCTCACACAGTGTGAAGCAACACTGTTGTCTCACACAGTGTGAAGCAACACTGTTGACTCCCTCACACAGTGTGAATCAACACTGTTGACTCACACAGTGTGAAGCAACACTGTTGACTCACACAGTGTGAAGCAACACTGTTGACTCCCTCACACAGTGTGAAGCAACAGTGTTGACTCCCTCACACAGTGTGAAGCAACACTGTTGACTCCCACAGTGTGAAGCAACACTGTTGACTCCCTCACACAGTGTGAATCAACAGTGTTGACTCACACAGTGTGAATCAACAGTGTTGACTCACACAGTGTGAATCAACAGTGTTGACTCACACAGTTTGAAGCAACACTGTTGACTCCCTCACACAGTGTGAATCAACAGTGTTGACTCACACAGTGTGAAGCAACACTGTTGACTCACAGTGTGAATCAACAGTGTTGACTCAACACAGTGTGAAGCAACACTGTTGGCTCACACAGTGTGAAGCAACACAGTTGACTCACACAGTGTGAACCAACACTGTTGACTCACACAGGGTGAATCAACACTGTTGACTCATACAGTGTGAAGCAACACTGTTGACTCACAGTGTGAAGCAACACTGTTGACTCACACAGTGTGAAGCAACACTGTTGACTCCCTCACACAGTGTGAAGCAACACTGTTGACTCTCACACAGTGTGAAGCAACACTGTTGACTCCCTCACACAGTGTGAAGCAACACTGTTGACTCCCTCACACAGTGTGAAGCAACACTGTTGACTCCCTCACACAGTGTGAAGCAACACTGTTGACTCAATCACACAGTGTGAAGCAACATTGTTGACTCCCTCACACAGTGTGAAGCAACACTGTTGACTCCCTCACACAGTGTAAAGCAACACTGTTGACTCACACAGTGTGAAGCAACACTGTTGACTCCCTCACACAGTGTGAAGCAACACTGTTGACTCCCTCACACAGTGTGAAGCAACATTGTTGACTCCCTCACACAGTGTGAAGCAACACTGTTGACTCCCTCACACAGTGTGAAGCAACACTGTTGACTCACACAGTGTGAATCAACACTGTTGACTCCCTCACACAGTATGAATCAACAGTGTTGACTGTCTTGCTATTATCATCCAGCATCAACGTGCGCATCGTCATTCGTGATTGTTTCACACACCCAACACGCGTCACAGCTTATTCTACTCCCCTCATCCTTCTTAAACAACTTTGGTTGTGTCACATTTCTAGTAAAGGCGAAGACTTAGTTTTTCGGGTGTCACCTCTGGTCACCTTGAGGGTCGGGTCAACACAGAGGCAGACTCGGTGTGTCACCTCTGGTCACCATGAGGGTCGGGGCAACAGAGGGGCAGACTCGGTGTGTCACCTCTGGTCACCATGAGGGTCGGGGCAACAGAGGGGCAGACTCGGTGTGTCACCGAGGCAGATTCAGCAGCTGGGTCAGATACTCACCTCACATTCTCCCACAGTGGTATTCCTTTCTTAGACTGAGTATTATAATGCTATGCAATACCGACACTGATAATACCCAGGTGCAACAGTTAGGTATCTTTATTCCGAAACGTTTCGCCTACACAGTAGGCTTCTTCTGTCGACTGAAGAATCTTACCACTTCCATTGCTTCTTTTTCTTCCTCTCTTGGTCCCGCCCCTGTCTCCCTTGCCTATATATACTGGCTCTCTCACTCTTATCTGTCAGTGTGCCAGTGTTAATGGTCCAAGTCGGACCGAAACGTCGTGGTACGTTTCTGTCTCTTATGTCAGGGTTGTTCATGTATTGTTCCAGTCACGATGTTGTACCGTGACCTGACTCAGAGAATGACCCATCCTGCAGGTCAGTACCGTGACCTGAATCAAAGAATGACCCATCCTGCAGGTTAGTACTGTGACCTGACTCGGAGAATGACCCATTCTGCAGGTCAGTACTGTGACCTGACTCAGAGAATAATCCATCCTGCAGGTCAGTACCGTGACCTGACTAAGAGAATGACCCATCCTGCAGGTCAGTACCGTGACCTGACTCAAAGAATGACCCATCCTACAGGTCAGTACCGTGACCTGACTCAAAGAATGACCCATCCTACAGGTCAGTACCGTGACCTGACTCAGAGAATGACCCATCCTACAGGTCAGTACCGTGACCTGACTCGGAGAATGACCCATCCTGCAGGTCAGTACCGTGACCTGACTCGGAGAATGACCCATCCTGCAGGTCAGTACCGTGACCTGACTCAAAGAATGACCCATCCTACAGGTCAGTACCGTGACCTGACTCATAGAATGACCCATCCTGCAGGTAGCGTGACCTGACTCGGAGAATGACCCATCCTGCAGGTCAGTAGCGTGACCTGACTCAGAGAATGACCCATCATGCAGGTCCGTACCGTGACCTGACAGAGGGAATAACTTCCCAGTTCAGTGACCTGAACTCTGCTCACCCACCCTCGGGTCCCCCCCCTCAGACCCAGCAACGCACCCACCCACAATAACAAGTCAAGGTCATCAGAGAAACACGCACTTTACACAATTTCAACATTCTTCATCACCCTCCAACACAGTGAGTACACCAGATACACTCATAATTACACTCAATAAGTCTCTTGCTTCGGACGTTGCAATAGCGACGTTTGTAGCAATTACCATCAACAAGCAGGATGAGTGTGTGTGTGTGTGTGTGTGTGTGTGTGTGCAACAAGGCTTTCATCTCACCCCCGTCTTGAATATTGAAATTGTTGCAGACATCAAGCATGGGTTGCACACCGTGTGTCTGGAAGATCATGGGTTGCACAGTGTGTCTGGAAGATCATGGGTTGCAAACCGTGTGTCTGGAAGTTCATGGGTTGCAAACCGTGTGTCTGGAAGATCATGGGTTGCACATTGTGTGTCTGGAAGATCATATGTTATACACTGTGTCTGCTGCAGGCTCGCTCCTTCCTCCATTAATCCAGGTCTCAGTTTCATTACCTTCTTTCAAACGTCGGTTTCTCAACGTTCTTATTTAAGTTTGTGTCAGCTTTAACTGGGTTAAGAACATAAGGAGCACTGCAGCAGGCCTACTGGCCCATGCTAGGCAGATCAAAGTCACATACTGGCCCATGCTATCAGACCCACTGGCACAAGCTAGTCAGGTTCAACTCACACCCACCCACACTCACTCATGTATTTATCCAACCTATTTTTAAAGCTACACAAGGTTTTAGCTTCTATGACGGTACTCGGAAGTTTGTTCCACTCATCCACAACTCGATTAGCAAACCTGTGCTTTCTTATATACTTTCTAAATCTAAATTTGGGATAGGTTGGGCCAGGTTGGGTTAGGTTAGACTAGGTCTCTTGATCCGAGGACATGGCGCTACCTGTTCCATTTCCTTGGAAGAAACGACGTGCTGGTTTCCCATTCCCCCTCAAGTAATGTAACACCCATGGGTTTACGCCACGACAAATAATAGTAAACCAAATAATTATAAAATGATAATTTAGAACACACAGACAAAATAATAATAATAAATAATAAATAATTATAAAATATAATAATAATAATACATCTGTAAATGCTTTCTCAGAATATTTCGTTTTTGTAATTGGTAAATTAATGTAAATTACCTCAAGAGAGATATTTACATCTGAAATATTTAACCTCGTAAATCGTTGGTTAGACCTGTCGATGGGGGGAGGGTTCCTGAGTCCAACACCTGCAGGATCGTCACTCTGCCATTTCAACACCTGCAGACCCGCAAGAGTTGTAAAACATCAAGAGCTTTACCTCAGAGCTTGTTAGCTGCTCAATCCAGAGCTGCAAGGGATTGTCACACTGCCATTACACACAGAGGACTGTCACACCTGCCATTTCAACACCGAACACGGAAGTGACTTGCGTCACACCTGCCTTTACACACAGGAAGTGACTTAGCTCCACACCTGCCATTAAACACACAGGAAGTGACTTGCTCCAACTGCCATTAACACACAGGAAGTGACTTGCTCCACACCTGCCATTAACACACAGGAAGTGACTTGCTCCACACCTGCCTTTAACACACACAGGAAGTGACTTGCTCCACACCTGCCATTAACACACACAGGAAGTGACTTGCTCCACACCTGCCTTTAACACACACAGGAAGTGACTTGCTCCACACCTGCCATTAACACACAGGAAGTGACTTGCTCCACACCTGCCATTAACACACACAGGAAGTGATTTGCTCCACACCTGCCATTAACACACAGGAAGTGACTTGCTCCACACCTGCATTAACACACACAGGAAGTGACTTGCTCCACACCTGCCTTAACACACACAGGAAGTGACTTGCTCCACACCTGCCATTAACACACAGGAAGTGACTTGCTCCACACCTGCCATTAACACACACAGGAAGTGACTTGCTCCACACCTGCCATTAACACACACAGGAAGTGACTTGCTCCACACCTGCCTTTAACACACACAGGAAGTGACTTGCTCCACACCTGCCATTAACACACAGGAAGTGACTTGCTCCACACCTGTCATTACACACACAGGAAGTGACTTGCTCCACACCTGCTCATTAACACACAGGAAGTGACTTGCTCCACACCTGCCTTAACACACAGGAAGTGACTTGCCACACCTGCCATTACACACACAGGAAGTGACTTGCTCCACACCTGCCATTACACACACAGGAAGTGACTTGCTCCACACCTGCATTACACACACAGGAAGTGACTTGCTCCACACCTGCCATTAACACACAGGAAGTGACTTGCTCCACACCTGCCATTAACACACACAGGAAGTGACTTGCTCCACACCTGCCATTAACACACACACAGGAAGTGACTTGCTCCACACCTGTCATTAACACACACACAGGAAGTGACTTGCTCCACACCTGCTTAACACACACAGGAAGTGAAAAACATGAAGAACAGGAGGCACATGAACAGAGGGAACACGAAGAACGAATATAACGTGGGCTAGGCATTAATGAGACAGACATAAATCTCTTCAGTCTTTTTCTCTGCCTCCCTCTATTCCCCATACGGCCTAGGGGGGTGGAGTTCCCAGGCATCTTAGGCCTCCAGGAACGCTACTGAGAGCCTGGTTAAGGCCTAGTCTTGCATCTCTGAGAAGAACGTAGGAGAGTGTTCACGTGTGTTATGTGATGGTAATCTCTGCTGGAGGTATTGAAGATGGTCACCCCGTGGGGTGGTGAGAGTCACCCCGTGGGGTGATGAGAGAGAGGGGGGGAGGAGGAGGGTGTAGAGGGCAGGTGAGAGTGATGGGAAAGAGACGTTTTTTTTTAAATAATTTTAAAATCTTTTTAAGTTCTGCCTTCTCTAATTGCCTCTTTCTCCATCTCTTTAGCCCTCTTAATCCTGCATTCCTTCCATGCCTTATTTCTTTCTCTAACTTCCTTCGTTCCCTCGTTTCCTTTCCTCCGGTTCCTCGAGTTTTTCCTAATATTCCACCTTCAATTTAAGCTTACCTATCCTACCTATCCTTAATTTTCCCCCCACCTCACTTTATCCCTTTCCTTGCGTCCCCTTCTCTCTCTCTCTCTCTCTCTCTCTCTCTCTCTCTCTCTCCCCTGCCATATTAACCTGAGTACCTTCCAGTGTTCTTACTGAGCAGTAAGAGGCACTGTGCCTCAGGACAGTGCCACAGTGGCACTGTCCTGAGAACAGTGCCACGGGGGGAGGCACCCTTCACTACAACATAAACATGCCACTAAAAATGGACGCTTGGAAAGGGGTTGCAGTTTAGAGGCGGAGGTCACGAGTGGTCGCTGTCTGAAAAGACGTATTAGTTGGGGATGACATGACGAGTGGACGTGTCTGAAGGATCTGCTGGATACTCCAGTGACGTGTTATTGTTCTCTCAGATCCACCCACCCTACACCACCACACTGATCCACCCACCCTACACAACCACACTGATCCACCCACCCCACACCACCACAATGATCCACCCACCCTACACCACCACACTGATCCACTCACCCCACACCACCACACTGATCCACCCACCCTTACTAAAGGAGATTCTTTAAACCAACCTCTCTAAAGGTACATCTTTAAAGGGACGTGTTTAAAGGGACGGCTTTAAAGGGACGATTACTTGGCAGTCTATATGGCAGTCTACCTGGCAGTCTACCTATCAGTCTACCTGTCAGTCTACCTAACAGTCTACCTGTCAGTCTACCTAACAGTCTACCTGTCAGTCTACCTGGCAGTCTGAGGAGTGGGTCGGCCCAGCACGTGGCATTGTTTACAAACATTAACAAGGGGGAGGATATGCCTGCTTCTGTCTACACACTTACTACACTCCCTCCCTCCCTCCCTGGTACACACCTCCTCCCTCCCACTGGCACTGTGAGGGAGCTAGTATAATGTTATTACTCAGAACTTTATTACTCTCTCTCATCATTCTCACACGTGAGACACAAACTTTCATCTTATCTCTTTATATCTTAATTACCTTTTATCTTTTAAATGGAGCCTGGGAGAGATCTCGGTTACTGAGAAACATCCTCGTTAGGGAATGTTTGATATTTCTCATGGCAAAAACATCAATATTTCTCATGGCAAAAACATCAATATTTCTCATGTCAAAAACATCAATATTTCTCATGGCAAAAACATCAATATTTCTCATGGCAAAAACATCAATATTTCTCATGGCAAAAACATCAATATTTCTCATGGCAAAAACATCAATATTTCTCATGGCAAAAACATCAATATTTCTCATGGCAAAAACATCAATATTTCTCATGTCAAAAACATCAATATTTCTCATGACAAAAACATCCATATTTCTCATGACAAAAACATCAATATTTCTCATGTCAAGAACATCCATATTTCTCATGACAAAAACATCCATATTTCTCATGTCAAAAATATGAATATTTCTCATCTTCCTCCATTTCTTCTTCCTCTTGTTTTTCCTCCTCTTTTTTTTTCTCTTCCTCATCATCATCTTCTTCCTTGTCTTCATCTTCTTCCTTCTCTTCCTCATCATCATCTTCTTCCTTGTCTTCGTCTTCTTCCTTCTCTTCCTCATCATCATCATCATCTTCCTTGTCTTCGTCTTCTTCCTTCTCTTCCTCATCATCATCATCATCTTCCTTGTCTTCGTCTTCTTCCTTCTCTTCATCATCATCATCTTCTTCCTTGTCTTTGTCTTCTTCCTTCTCTTCATCATCATCATCATCTTCTTCCTTGTCTTCGTCTTCTTCCTTCTCTTCCTCATCATCATCATCATCTTCCTTGTCTTCGTCTTCTTCCTTCTTTTCATCATCATCATCTTCTTCCTTGTCTTCGTCTTCTTCCTTCTCTTCCTCATCATCATCATCTTCTTCCTTGTCTTCGTCTTCTTCCTTCTCTTCTCTCATCATCATCATCTTCCTTGTCTTCGTCTTCTTCCTTCTCTTCCTCATCATCATCATCTTCTTCCTTGTCTTCGTCTTCTTCCTTCTCTTCCTCATCATCATCATCATCTTCTTCCTTGTCTTCTTCCTTCCTTCCTCATCATCATCATCATCTTCTTCCTTGTCTTCGTCTTCTTCCTTCTCTTCATCATCATCATCTTCCTTGTCTTCGTCTTCTTCCTTCTCTTCCTCATCATCATCATCTTCTTCCTTTGTCTTCGTCTTCTTTCCTTCTCTTCCTCTCTCATCATCATCATTCTTCCTTGTCTTCGTCTTCTTCCTTCTCTTCCTCATCATCATCATCTTCTTCCTTGTCTTCGTCTTCTTCCTTCTCTTCCTCATCATCATCATCTTCTTCCTTGTCTTCGTCTTCTTCCTTCTCTTCCTCATCATCATCATCATCTTCTTCCTTGTCTTCGTCTTCTTCCTTCTCTTCTCATCATCATCATCTTCCTTGTCTTCGTCTTCTTCCTTCTCTTCCTCATCATCATCATCTTCTTCCTTGTCTTCGTCTTCTTCCTTCTCTTCTTCATCATCATCATCATCATCTTCTTCCTTGTCTTCGTCTTCTTCCTTCTCTTCATCATCATCATCATCTTCCTTGTCTTCGTCTTCTTCCTTCTCTTCCTCATCATCATCATCATCTTCATTGTCTTCGTCTTCTTCCTTCTCTTCATCATCATCATCTTCTTCCTTGTCTTCGTCTTCTTCCTTCTCTTCATCATCATCATCTTCTTCCTTGTCTTCGTCTTCTTCCTTCTCTTCCTCATCATCATCATCATCTTCCTTGTCTTCGTCTTCTTCCTTCTCTTCATCATCATCATCATCTTCCTTGTCTTCGTCTTCTTCCTTCTCTTCATCATCATCATCTTCTTCCTTGTCTTCGTCTTCTTCCTTATCTTCATCATCATCATCATCTTCCTTGTCTTCGTCTTCTTCCTTCTCTTCATCATCATCATCATCTTCCTTGTCTTCGTCTTCTTCCTTCTCTTCATCATCATCATCATCTTCCTTGTCTTCGTCTTCTTCCTTCTCTTCATCATCATCTTCCTTGTCTTCGTCTTCTTCCTTCTCTTCCTCATCATCATCATCTTCTTCCTTGTCTTCGTCTTCTTCCTTCTCTTCATCATCATCATCTTCTTCCTTGTCTTCGTCTTCTTCCTTTTCTTCCTCATCATCATCATCTTCTTCCTTGTCTTCGTCTTCTTCCTTCTCTTCATCATCATCATCTTCTTCCTTGTCTTCGTCTTCTTCCTTCTCTTCATCATCATCATCATCTTCCTTGTCTTCGTCTTCTTCCTTCTCTTCCTCATCATCATCATCTTATTCCTTGTCTTCGTCTTCTTCCTTCTCTTCCTCATCATCATCATCATCATCTTCTTCCTTGTCTTCGTCTTCTTCCTTCTCTTCCTCATCGTCTTCTTCCAAAGGCGTCTGCTGGAAAGTTTTCGGAAGGCAAAGGTTTCCAAAGGAACCCAAAGGTTTTCAGATGGACGCAAAGGTTTCCAATAGGGACACAAAGGCTTCCAGAGGGACGCCACTGATTTCTAGACTGTGGACAAACTTTTCCAGAGGGATGCCAGGGTTTCCAGGAGGGTGACAAAGGTTTCCAGAAGAACGTAAGGGTTTCCAGAAGGGTGACAAAGGTTTCCAGAAGAACGTAAGGGTTTCCAGAAGGGTGACAAAGGTTTCCAGAGGAACGTAAGGGTTTCCAGGAGGGTGACAAAGGTTTCCAGAAGAACGTAAGGGTTTCCAGAAGGGTGACAAAGGTTTCCAGAGGAACGTAAGGGTTTAAAGAAAGGTGACAAAGGTTTCCAGGAGGTTCAATATGGTTACCGTGCCGCAGTTTGGCGTTAAAAACTGAAAAAAATAAGATTTGCAATACACACACAACCCGCACATATAAAAGAGAGGAGCTTACGACGACGTTTCGGCCCGACTTGGACCATTTACAAAGTCACACTAACACACAGAGACAGAGGAAGGGTATTTATAGGCAGGCAGACAGGGGAGGGTACAAGAGAGTGGGGAAATGTAGGAGTAGTGGTAGTAGTGGTAGTAGTAAAGGTAGTAGTAAAGGTAGTAGAGTAGACAGTCATATGGGAAGGAGCACTGCTATGAGGCTAGCGACCGCAAGGGGGTACGAGAGGGAAGAAAAGCGAAAAATGAAGGAAAAACAAGGCAAAAGAAAGAACAGAAAGAAAGGAAACCCAAGGAGAAAAAAGGAGAAGGGGAAGATAAGACAGGGAAGGAATCAGGTTAAGTCACGGGTGTTCTGAAGTTTAGAGCATTTAACAATGTAATGAGAGAGGAAAGCATCAACAGAGACAAAGCCAGGGCTAAGATTCATACAGGGAAAGTTGTGTCCCATCATATCTTCTAGAGGTTCTGTCTCTTATTCTCTTGCGTCCTGGCTAGCCAAAACCCTCACTCCTTTTCTTGGTACTTTTCTCCTGCCCACCTTCGTCACTCTCAAGACTTCATCGAACGTGTTCGCTCTCTCCCGACCTGTAAGATGCTTAGTCTTGATGTCGAGTCCCTCTTCACTAATGTCCCTCTGGATGATGTCCTTAATTTTCTCGGAGAAGGCCAATGAAGGGTTACTTCATCTCCTATACCTACTGATGTCTTTCTTGATCTTATCCGACTTTGCGTGGACTCTAACTCCTTTTCCTTTCAAGGTAAATATTATTCTCAAACCTTTGGTGTCGCTATGGGCTCTCCTCTATCTCCTGTTCTTGCTAATCTTTATATGGAATACTTCGAGACTGTTCTTCTTCCCACTATTGATGTACGTCCTTCACTCTGGCTCCGCTATGTAGATGACATCTTTGCTCTTTGGCCTCATGACTTAAGTCTCTTCCAACCTTTTCTTGATGCTCTTAATAATCTTGCCCCTTCCATTAAGTTTAAAGCTGATTGGGAATCTAATTCTTTGCTTCCTTTCCTTGATGTTCATGTCCACCGTTCAGTTACAGGTTTTGCCTTCTCCGTGTACCGCAAGCCTATGCACAGTGGCATGTACATTCATTACTTCTCTTATCATGCCTCCTCTGTCAAGAAGAGTGTTCTTATCTCCCTCTTCTCCGTGCTCTCCGCATCTGTGATCCTCAGTTTCTTGAAGCAGAAATTTCCACTCTTCATAATTCTTTTCCCGCCTGGGCTACCCTTCCCATTTCATAGACTCTGCTTTCTCTCTGCTAAACGGACTTTCTTCTCTCCTAAACCCTCTACTCCTGAGAACTCTCCAGTCCTCTGCCTTCCCTACATCTCTGGTCTCTCTAATCTCAGCAACTCTCTCCGTTCCTTAGACATCAAACTTACCTTTCGCCAAACTAACACTCTTCGCACTAATCTAGTTCATACCTCCCCTACCTCCACAGATTCTCCTGGTGTCTACTCTATTTCTTGCTCCTCCTGTCCTCTTCAGTACTTCGGAGAAACTGGCCGATCTCTTTCTGACAGACTCAGGAGCACAAAAATAGTGTTAGGCTTGCCGACACTAATAATGCTCTTTTCTGTCATGTCAGAGATCACAGTCATCCCATTGATTGGTCTTCTGCTAAAACTGTCTACCCTACGTCTAACTTTCATAGTCGCCGCCTGGTTGAATCCTCCCTTATACACAACTTTCCCTGTATGAATCTTAGCCCTGGCTTTGTCTCTGTTGATGCTTTCCTCTCTCATTACATTGTTAAATGCTCTAAACTTCAGAACACCCGTGACTTAACCTGATTCCTTCCTGTCTTATCTTCCCCTTCTCCTTTTTTTCCCTTGGGTTTTCCTTTCTTTCTGTTCTTTCTTTTGCCTTGTTTTTTCCTTCATTTTTCGCTTTTCTTCCTCTCGTACCCCTTGCGGGTCGCTAGCCTCATAGCAGTGCTCCTTCCCATATGACTGTCTACTCTACTACCTTTACTACTACCTTTACTACTACCACTACTACCACTACTCCTACATTTCCCACTCTCTTGTACCCTCCCCTGTCTGCCTGCCTATAAATACCCTTCCTCTGTCTCTGTGTGTTAGTGTGACTTTGTAAATGGTCCAAGTCGGCCGAAACGTCGTCGTAAGCTCCCTCTTTTATATGTGCGGGTTGTGTGTGTATTGTTCCAGTCACGGTATTGTGCCTTTTGTTATTTAAGATTTGCAATCTTCTCCACTGCTGAATGCCCTTCCTTCCTTCCTTCCTCTATCCCTCTTCCTTCCTCTCTCCCTCTATCTTCCTCTCTCCCTCTATCTTTCTCTCCCTCCCTCCCTCTCCTGATATTTAAGTGGCAGCAGTGGTGGGATTTTAAATAATTTAAAAATCAGGTCCCACTGCCTAATTGAAATGCTCAGTCACGACTACCATCGTTTTTGTGAAGGACTTCCTAAGTAGTCTGCTAATTACCAGTAGTCTACTAATTACCAGTGGTCTGTTAATTACCAGTGATCTACTGAGTAATTGCTAGTCCTGCTACCATATTAGATAAGAATTGACTGATGAATATATATATATATATATATATATATATATATATATATAATTAAGCCTAGGAAGGCGCTATATCCGTAAGGGTACCCCCACACCCACCCTTCATCCACTGCTGACCCCCCACCCACCTACCCACACCCCCACCATCACACCCCTCCTACCCACACCCCCACCCACACACCCACCTACCCACACCCCGCACTAAACCGGCCCCCATCTCACACCCTGGAGCTGGACAGCCAATTATACACCCTCTCTCTCCCTAATTATACATGCTATCTCCTTAATTATAGGTAGCATCCCTTCCATCTCACAGTCAACATCACTCCTAATAACACTTGAGATTAACGAGTGGCAAAACTGTACAAATTCATCAATGTTCAACGAAGTGGAGAGTGATGATGAACAGAGCCCGCGTTAAACAGAAGCGTAAATCCGTTAACAGAGGTTTGTCATTCTTCAAACAGAACCCTTATCTAAACGGGGGTTCAAATTTATTAACGAAGAGCACTCTACCTGCACGCTAACTAACTATCCTGAGGTCAGGATAGTCTCATACCTACGATATTGATAGTATTATACTACGACAGGGATACTCTCATACCTACGATAGCGATAGTTTCATACCTACGATAGAAATAGTCTAATACCTACGATAGCGAGTCTCATACCTACGATAGAAATAGTCTAATACCTACGATAGGGATTGGAATAAAATCATAGAATGTGATCTGCTACACACACTGTGCCCCACCACCATCACTACCACCACCACTACCAGCATCACTACCACCACCATCACTACCACCACCACTACCAGCATCACTACCACCATCACTACCACCACCACTACCACCACCACTACCAGCATCACTACCACCACCATCACTACCACCACCACTACCAGCATCACTACCACCATCACTACCACCACCACTACCACCACCACTACCAGCATCACTACCACCACCACTACCACCATCACTACCACCACCATCACTACCACCACCACTACCAGCATCACTACCACCATCACTACCACCATCACTACCACCACCACTACCAGCATCACTACCACCACCACTACCAGCATCACTACCACCACCACTACCAGCATCACTACCAGCATCACTACCAGCATCACTACCACCATCACTACCACCATCACTACCAGCATCACTACCAGCATCACTACCACCACCACTACCAGCATCACTACCACCACCACTACCACCACCACTACCAGCATCACTACCACCACCACTACCACCATCACTACCAGCATCACTACCAGCATCACTACCACCATCACTACCACCACCACTACCACCACCACTACCACCACCACTACCAGCATCACTACCAGCATCACTACCACCACCACTACCACCATCACTACCACCATCACTACCAGCATCACTACCACCATCACTACCACCATCACTACCACCATCACTACCAGCATCACTACCACCATCACTACCACCATCACTACCAGCATCACTACCAGCATCACTACCACCACCACTACCAGCATCACTACCACCACCACTACCACCACCACTACCAGCATCACTACCACCACCACTACCACCACCACTACCAGCATCACTACCACCACCACTACCACCACCACTACCACCACCACTACCAGCATCACTACCACCACCACTACCAGCATCACTACCAGCATCACTACCACCACCACTACCAGCATCACTACCACCACCACTACCACCATCACTACCACCACCACTACCAGCATCACTACCACCACCACTACCAGCATCACTACCAGCATCACTACCACCATCACTACCACCACCACTACCAGCATCACTACCACCACCACTACCAGCATCACTACCAGCATCACCACCACATCCCACATCATCACCCACACCCCACAACACTTGGCCTCATGGCTAACACAACATCCCAAATATGCTGTGCCCCCGGGCAATGGTGGGAGGGGAAGGGGGAGAAGAGGAGGGGTGGGGGAAAGGGATAGAGGAGAGGGAAGAGGAGTGGAAAGGGGTAAGAGAGAGAGGGGGAGGCTACCGTTTCAAGGTGGAATATAATCAAGGTAATGATGTTAGTAGTCTCTCTCTCTCTCTCTCTCTCTCTCTCTCTCTCTCTCTCTCTCTCTCTCTCTCTCTCTCTCTCTCTCTCTCTGTCTCTGTCTCTCTTCTCTCTCTCTCTCTCTCTCTCTCTCCCCATAATCATAGCCTGTCAATATTTTTTTAACAGCCGTTTCCCACTGAGGCAGTGTGACCCGAAAGAGAAGAAGCACTTTCACTCTGACACTACACACTGCTGACACGACACACTGCTGACACGACACACTGCTGACACGACACACTGCTGACACGACACACTGCTGACACGACACACTGCTGACACGACACATTGCTGACACTACACACTGCTGACACGACACACTGCTGACACGACACACTGCTGACACTACACACTGCTGACACACTGACACTACACACTGCTGACACATTGACACTACACACTGCTGACACTCTGACACTACACACTGCTGACACACTGACATTACACACTGCTGACACACTGACACTACACACTGCTGACACACTGACACTACACACTCCTGACACTACACACTGCTGACATTAACACTCAATGCCTGACTCTCAGTAAAGAATTTAATACATGAAATATTAAGTAATTTATTGGGAAAGATGGTACTAGTCAAGGACTCGAACCCATGTTGTTTTGGCCCGCCTCATGGTGAGCAAAAACCACATGACGCTCTAACCCATAGGACCACCAATCCTACAAAAATCACGCACCCAGCAGTGCTAGGTGTTTTATCGTGATCCGAGAACATACGATGGTGTGGGTGCCTCTGAGCTAATTTCATTCTACTTCCCGTTTGGTGTACTAGCTTAGAGGCACCCACACCATCGTATGTCCTCGGATCACGGTAAAACACCTAGCTCTGCTGGATGCGTGATTTTTGTAGGATTTAGTGGTCCTGTGGGTTAGAGCGTCATGTGGCTTTCGCTCACCTTGAGGCGGGCCAAAACAACATGGGTTCGAGTCCTCGGCTAGTCGCAGTGTTGTAATTGATCAATACCACTTGTTCGTGGTTACAATAATATATATATATATATATATATATATATATATATATATATATATATATATATATATATATATACTCTACTTTTAGTTTCCATAATTTAATTAAATGAATTTGTTGAGAATTTATTGTGGATTTTGAGTAGATTTATTGTGGATTTATAGATTTACTGTCCATTTGTTACGAATTCGCTGTCCATTTATTGCGGATTTATTGCTTATTTGCCGTGACGGTGTTACGGGTGTAACAGCATTTGTTGCAAAGTTGTGGATTAGCTGTGGATTTGTTGTAAAAATGATGAATGTTGCGGATTTGTCGCAGTTACAGTGATGAGTCTGAGTACTTACACTCCCCCTCGCATCTACACTAGCACATACACGGGGCCAGGAGCTATGACTCGACTCCTCTAGACACAGATGGGGGAGTAGTTCACCCATAGTAAGGCAGATGGGGTGCAAACTGAACTTATGGGGAATGAGGAGGAGGAGAAGGAAGAAGAAGAAGAAGAAGAAGAAGAAAGGGAAGAAAGAGAAAAAGAAGAAGGGAAGAAAGAGAAAAAGAAGAAGAAAGAGAAGAAGAAGAAGAAGAAGAAAGAGAAGAAGAAGAAGAAGAAAGAGACGAAGAAGAAGAAGAAGAAGAAAGAGAAGAAGAAGAAGAAGAAGAAGAAGAAAGAGAAGAAGAATAAGAAGAAGAAAGAGACGAAGAAGAAGAAGAAGAAGAAAGAGAAGAAGAAGAAGAAGAAGAAGAAGAAGAAGAAGAAGAAGAAGAAGAAGAAGAAGAAGAAGAAGAAGAAGAAGAAGAAGAAGAAGAAGAAGAAAGAGAAGAAGAAGAAGAAAGAGACGAAGAAGAAGAAGAAGAAGAAAGAGAAGAAGAAGAAGAAAGAGAAGAAGAAGAAAGATAAGAAGAAGAAGAAATAAGAGAAGAAGAAGAAGGGTGGACAAGGCTTGGAACACAAGAACATAACCCCACACAGTAATATTTACCATGATATAACCACATCATGTATACAAACATGTCTCTCAGTTTAGACAGCTTAGAGAGAGAGAGAGAGAGAGAGAGAGAGAGAGAGAGAGAGAGAGAGAGAGAGAGAGAGAGAGAGAGAGAGACTAGTACCATTCTACAATCTATCAGATATCTTTCACACCTCCCCCCCGCCGGGGCCACCAAGTGCCACCCTCTCCTCCCCCCCCGACAACCTGTTCTCACACACAGATCGACATTCAGGGAATGACAACCAGAGATCAAACAAAAAGATCTGACATGTAGATGGTGGTAGTGATGGTGGTAGTGGTGATAGTAGTAGTCGTGATGGTAGTGATAGTGGTGGTGGTAGTGGTGGTGGTAGTGATGGTGGTAGTGGTGGTGGTAGTGGTGGTGGTAGTGGTGATAGTAGTAGTCGTGATGGTAGTGATGGTGGTAGTGGTGGTGGTAGTGATGGTGGTAGTGGTGGTGGTAGTGGTGGTGGTAGTGGTGATAGTAGTAGTCGTGATGGTAGTGATAGTGGTGGTGGTAGTGGTGGTGGTAGTGATGTTGGTAGTGGTGGTGGTAGTGGTGGTGGTAGTGGTGGTGGTAGTGGTGGTGGTAGTGGTGATAGTAGTAGTCGTGATGGTAGTGATGGTGGTAGTGATGGTGGTAGTGGTGGTGGTAGTGGTGGTGGTAGTGGTGATAGTAGTAGTCGTGATGGTAGTGATGGTGGTAGTGGTGGTGGTAGTGATGGTGGTAGTGGTGGTGGTAGTGGTGGTGGTAGTGATGGTGGTAGTGATGGTGGTAGTGGTGGATGGTAGTGATGTGGTGGTGGTAGTGGAGTGATGGTGGTGTGGTGGTGGTAGTGGTGGTGGTAGTGGTGATAGTAGTAGTCGTGAGTGGTAGTGATGGTGGTAGTGGTGGTGGTAGTGGTGGTGGTAGGGGGGTGGTAGTGGGTAGGTAGTCGTGATAGTAAATGATGGTGGTAGTGGTGGTGGTAGTGATGGTGGTAGTGGTGGTGGTAGTGGTGGTGGTAGTGGGGTGGAGTGAGGTGTAGTGTGATGGTAGTGGATGGTAGTGATGTGGGTGGTAGTGGTGGTGGTAGTGATGGTGGTAGTGGTGGTGGTAGTGGTGGTGGTAGTGATGTAGTGTGTCGTGATGGTAGTGATGGTGGTAGTGGTGGTGGTAGTGATGGTGGTAGTGGTGGTGGTAGTAGTGGGGTAGTGGTGGTGGTGAGTGGGGTGTAGTGGTAGTGGCAGTGTGGTGTGAGTGGTGATGTAGTGGTGGTGGTAGTGATGGTGGTAGTGGTGGTGAGTGGTGTGGAGTGGTGAAGTGATGAGGTAGTGATGGTGGTAGAGGTGGTAGTGATGGTGGTAGTGGTGGTGGTAGTGTGGTGGTAGTGGTGATAGTAGTAGTCGTGATGGTAGTGATGTGGTGGTAGTGGTGGTGGTAGTGATGGTGGTAGTGGTGGTGGTAGTGATGGTGGTAGTGGTGGTGGTAGTGATGGTGGTGATGAGTGTGGTGGTAGTGATGGTGGTAGTGGGTAGGGGGGTAGTGTGGTGGTAGTGGTGATAGTAGTAGTCGTGATGGTAGTGATGGTGTAGTGGTGGTGGTAGTGATGGTGGTAGTGGTGGTGGTAGTGATGGTGGTATGGTGGTGGTAGTGATGGTGGTAGTGGTGGTGGTAGTGATGGTGGTAGTGGTGTGAGTGGTGGTTAGTGGTGATAGTAGTAGTCATGATGGTAGTGATGGTGGTAGGGGTGGTAGTGATGGTGGTAGTGGTGGTGTGGAGTGATGGTGGAGTGGTGGTGGTAGTGATGTGGTCATGGTGGTGGGTGTGATGGTGCAGTGGTGGTGGTAGTGATGTGGTGTGGGTAGTAGTAGGGATGGGAGGTGAGGGGTGGTGGTGGAGTGATGGGTGCAGTGGTGGTGGAGTGATGTTGAGCAATGGTGGGTAGGTGGTGGTAGTGGTGGGGATGATGTTGGAGTGCAGGTGGTGGTGGTAGTGATGTTGGAGTGCAGAGTGGTGGTGGTAGTGATGTTGAGTGCAGTGGTGGTGGTAGTGATGGTGAGTGTAGTGGTGGTGGTAGTGATGTTGAGTGCAGGTGGTGGTGGTAGTGATGTTGAGTGCAGGTGGTGGTGGTAGTGATGTTGAGTGCAAGTGGTGGTGGTAGTGATGTTGAGGCAGTGGTGGTGGTAGTGATGTTGAGTGCAGGTGGTGGTGGTAGTGATGTTGAGTGCAAGTGGTGGTGGTAGTGATGTTGAGTGCAGGTGGTGGTGGTAGTGATGTTGAGTGCAGGTGGTGGTGGTAGTGATGTTGAGTGCAGGTGGTGGTGGTAGTGATGCTGAGTGCAGTGGTGGTAGTGATGTTGAGTGCAGGTGGTGTGGTAGTGATGTTGAGTGCAGGTGGTGGTGGTGTGATGTTGAGTGCAGGTGGTGGTGGTGAGTGATGCATGGTGGTAGTGATGTTGAGTGCAGGAGTGGTGGTAGTGATGTTGAGTGCAGGTGGTGGTGGGATGTTGAGTGCAGGTGGTGGTGGTGTGATGTTGAGTGCAGGTTGAGTTAGTGGTTTGGGGAGTGATGTTGAGTGCAGGTGGTGGTGGCAGTGATGTTGAGTGCAGGTGAGTTGGTCAGGTAGTGATGTGTGAGTGCAGGTGGGGGTGGTAGTGATGTTGAGTGCAGGTGGTGGTGGTAGTGATGTTGAGTGCAGGTGGTGGTGGTAGTGATGTTGAGTGCAGGTGGTGGTGGTAGTGATGTTGAGTGCAGGTGGTGGTGGTAGTGATGTTGAGTGCAGGTGGTGGTGGTAGTGATGTTGAGTGCAGGTGGTGGTGAGTGGTGCGGGAGTGATGTTGAGTGCAGGTGGTGGTGGTAGTGGATGGTTGGAGTGAGTGAGTGGGTGGTGGTGGTAGTGATGTTGAGTGCAGGTGGTGGTGGTAGTGATGCTGAGTGCAGGTGGTGGTGGTAGTGATGCTGAGTGCAGGTGGTGGTGGTAGTGATGTTGAGTGCAGGTGGTGGTGGTGGTAGTGATGAAGTCACGCTCCTGGTGCCTCTACTGTTTCTTACATAAGAATTTAACCATAATTGGTGGAGTGGTAAGCCAGTGGAAGGCCTCGGTCAGATGACCAAATGCTCCAGCTGCGGGTCATCATATGACTAAGACCAGCGTCAGGAAACACTTGTTTCCTGACAAACCTGACCTAAGAAGATAAGAAGAAAGCACTACAGCCACAGCTTCGTATCATACCTTGAGGGCCACGTCCCAAATCCACATATTACCAAAACTTTAAAACTAGTAAGAAGCAGGAATGTCATCGGCACTTACCTGACACCGAGCCAGCTGACACACTGACCCAGCAAGGTCACCACTTACCACCACATCATCCAGATGACACTGGCTAGATGGCCAGGGGTCAAGGTCGCTGCATCTGTACACTGTGAGGTAGCAGAAACCCATCGTATCAAGGTCAACCAGCTGTCTCCCCACTCCCCATATTTTTCTCTGCCTGCCTCCCTTCCTGACAGGTATACAAGGTGGTAGAGCGAGTGTGATCACATAAGGTAACTCCGTCAACACGACTCATTATCCCACGCAACAACACAGGTAAATATTAACACCTGCACCTCCAGGGACTAACACAAGTGTTTAGTAACTCTTGTTAACGGTGGGGGAGAGGGAGGGGAAGAGAAAGAAAAAGAACTGGAAAGAGGAAAAGGAGATAGGAAGGGGAGAAGGACTGAGGGGAGAGATAAGGAGTGGGAAAGGACTAAAGGGGAGAAAGAAAACAGCGAAAAAAAAGATGGGGTGAGAGGGAAGGTTGAAAACTAGAGAGGGAAAGTCAGCGAGGGAGGAAGTGAGGCAGTGGAAAGAAGGAGAAAGGAAAAGAGGGGAGGAGAGAAGGAAAATAAAAGGGGGAAAAGAAAAAGACACATACCTCTATTGCAGTCGAGAAGATGCAAACTCGAGAGAGAGAGAGAGAGAGAGGAGCTCTCTCAGAGACGAAGACGACTGATAACAGATCTTCTCAAGAGAAACAGACTCTCTGAAACCTGAAAGAAAACTCTGGTTAGGGAAATAAAGAACATCGATCACAACTTCATGAATGAAACACTTGTACAACACTTGCGTATCTTTATTGTAGAAACATTTTGCCAGTCAGTGGCTTCTTCAGTCCAGTACAGAGATGAATGGTGCAAGATGAGAAGGAGTTTGAGGTGATCAGTCCCTCAGCCTGGAATTAACATATTCAGTCCATCAATCTTGATAAAAGATTGATGCACAGAGACAGGGCTTATATACAGCAGCCAGGTGAGGTGAAGCAGTCGTAGGCCGTGTGTCACCTTGGAAAAATCCACAGGTGGAAGGAGGTCATGGCTATAAGTAAGGCAAGCACAGACTTCTCTATATTAAGATGAGACACAACATCTTGGGATCTTGTTACAGGAATTTTACACTTGCCTAACCTATAGTGATGGTCTACTTCCACCTGTGGAGTTTTCCATGGTGATGCCGCCTCCCGCTGCTTCACCTCACATGAACTACCGAGAACCTTTAAATTCCCTTCAATTGTATTGATAAAGTTACATCATAATTTACACCTGGGAAATTCTGAAGGACTAGTCCTAAACCTGAACACCGGAATCACTCAGCATAAAAACATGAGCCTTGGCAGACGATGCAGAATACCATCAATCAAAAAACAGGGGCAAGGCAAGTACACTATGAGAGAACTCGATAAGTGTTAGAGGTCCCCGACTCTTCAATGCCAACAAATCACTGGCTATCTTCAAGAAGGAACTTGACAGGTTTGTCTTGAAGAGTCCTTAAGTGGAGTACACGTGTTAAATGATAATCACTGAGACGGTAAACTGGGATATTGAGAATAGGTGGTAGGAAGCCCAGCCTGCAGTCTTGTCCTGTCTGCCTGAGGTAGTCTGACTACCCTGTCTCTGCGGGACGTCTAGCAGGGTTTGAACTCTGCTGACCTGACAGTATTTGAAGTCCGTGGCATCACGGCTGACCTATGTTGAATTATGCTGACAGGTTCCTAAAATCAATTCCTGACCAGCTGGGCTACTGTGCTTCGTACGTCGAATTGCGTGTGCCCAGCAGTAACAGCCTGGTTGATCAGGTCCTGATCCACCATGAAGCCTGTTCTGGGACCAGCCAACAGAGGCACTGACCCACAAAAACTTCCTTCAAGTATCCTTTAGTAATCCTTCAGCACCTACTGCAAATTGTTTATCACAATCCACTGTTAGAGTAGAGTGTACCAGTGGCTCTACTTTTAAATACCACTAGCACTACTTGTGGTAGCAGCACCGGTGGTAGTCCCCCACTACAGAAGAGGAACTACTCCAGTGCTCCACAATTGTAAAAAACTCTTACCCACGTTTGTGTTGCACCTCCTAATACAAAGTTTCAGACCTTGGCTTTGTGTAATAGTATTACATTTATGTCTAACACACAGCTCTATCACTTCTCCCTCACCCCGGCAGCACCACCATCACCCCGGCAGTATCATCACCCCGGCAGCACCACCATCACCCCGGCAGTATCATCATCACCCCGGCAGCACCACCATCACCCCGGCAGCATCACAGTCACCCAGGCAGTATCATCATCACCCCGGCAGTATCATCATCACCCCGGCAGCATCACCATCACCCCGGCAGCATCACAGTCACCCAGGCAGTATCATCATCACCCCGGCAGTATCATCATCACCCCGGCAGCATCATCATCACCCCGGCAGTATCACATCACCCCGGCAGTATCATCATCACCCCGGCAGCATCACAGTCACCCCGGCAGCATCACCATCACCCCGGCAGCATCACAGTCACCCCGGCAGTATCACCATCACCCCGGCAACATCAGTCACCCCGGCAGCACCACCATCACCCCGGCAGTATCACCATCACCCCGGCAGCATCACTCATCACCCCGGCAGCATCACCATCACCCCGGCAGCACCACCATCACCCCGGCAGCATCACAGTCACCCCGGCAGCACCACCATCACCCCGGCAGATCACCATCACCCCGGCAGACACCATCACCCCGGCAGCACACCATCACCCCGGCAGCATCACAGTCACCCGGCAGATCACCATCACCCCGGCAGCACCACCATCACCCCGGCAGACATCATCACCCCGGCAGCATCACAGTCACCCTGGCAGCATCCACCATCACCCGGCAGCATCCACCATCACCTCGGCAGCACCACCATCACCCCGGCAGATCATCATCACCCCGGCAGATCACCATCACCCCGGCAGCATCACAGTCACCCCGGCAGCACATCATCACCCCGGCAGCACACATCACCCGGCAGCATCACAGTCACCCCGGCAGCACACCATCACCCGGCGATCAGTCACCCCGGCAGCACCACCATCACCCCGGCATCACAGTCACCCCGGCAGCACCACCATCACCCCGGCAGCATCACCATCACCCCGGAGCACCATCATACCCGGCAGCACCACCATCACCCCGGCAGATCACCATCACCCCAGCAGCATCACCATCACCCCGGCAGCACACCATCACCCCAGCAGCACCACCATCACCCAGCGGCAGCACCATTATCACCCCGGCAGCACACCATCACCCCGGCAGCACCACCATCACCCCGGCAGCATCACAGTCACCCCGGCTGCACCACCATCACCCCGGCAGCACCACCATCACCCCGGCAGCATCACAGTCACCCCAGCAGCACCACCATCACCTCGGCAGCATCACCATCACCCCGGCAGCACCACCATCACCCCGGCAGCACCACCATCACCCCGGCAGCATCACAGTCACCCCGGCAGCACCAACATCACTCCGGCAGCACCACCATCACCCCGGCAGGACCACCATCACCCCGGCAGCATCACAGTCACCCCGGCAGCACCACCATCACCCCGGCAGCACCACCATCACCCCGGCAGCACCACCATCACCCCGGCAGCATCACAGTCACCCCGGCAGCACCACCATCACCCCAGCAGCACCACCATCACCCCGGCAACATCACAGTCACCCCGGTAGCATCACAGTCACCCCGGCAGCATCACAGTCACCCCGGCAGCATCACAGTCACCCCGACAGCATCACAGTCACCCGGCAGCATCACAGTCACCCCGGCAGCATCACAGTCACCCTGGCAGCATCACAGTCACCCTGGCAGCACCACCATCACCCTGGCAGCACCACCATCACCCAGGTAGCATCACAGTCACCCCGGCAGCACCACCATCGCCCCGGCAGCATCACAGTCACCCCGACAGCACCTCCATCACCCCGGCAGCATCACAGTCACCCCGGCAGCACCACCATCACCCCGGCAGCATCACAGTCACCCCGGCAGCACCACCATCACCCCGGCAGCATCACAGTCACCCCGGCAGCACCACCATCACCCCGGCAGCACCACCATCACCCCGGCAGCATCACAGTGACCCCGGCAGCATCACAGTCACCCCGGCAGCACCACCATCACCCCGGCAGCACCACCATCACCCCGGCAGCATCACAGTCACCCCGGCAGCACCACCATCACCCCGGCAGCATCACAGTCACCCCGGCAGCACCACCATCACCCCGGCAGCACCACCATCACCCTACCCTGGCAGCATCACAGTCACTCCGGCAACACCACAGTCAGGCTGCCGGAGCAGAGCACCATCACCCCGGCAGCACCACAGTCAGGCTGCCGGAGCGGAGCACCATCACCCCGGCAGCACCACAGTCAGGCTGCCGGAGCGGAGCACCATCACCCCGGCAGCACCACAGTCAGGCTGCCGGAGCAGAGCACCATCACCCCGGCAGCACCACAGTCAGGCTGCCGGAGCGGAGCACCATCACCCCGGCAGCACCACAGTCAGGCTGCCGGAGCGGAGCACCATCACCCCGGCAGCACCACAGTCAGGCTGCCGGGCGGAGCACCATCACCCCGGCAGCACCACAGTCAGGCTGCCGGAGCAGAGCACCATCACCCCGGCAGCACCACAGTCAGGCTGCCGGAGCAGAGCACCATCACCCCGGCAGCACCACAGTCAGGCTGCCGGAGCAGAGCACCATCACCCCGGCAGCACCACAGTCAGGCTGCCGGAGCGGAGCACCATCACCCCGGCAGCACCACAGTCAGGCTGCCGGAGCAGAGCACCATCACCCCGGCAGCACCACAGTCAGGCTGCCGGAGCAGAGCACCGCCAAGAAAATATCAGGAAAAGTGGAATATTGGTGGGGAGGGGTGGGGAGGGTGTTGGGGAAGGGGTGCACATGGGAGGGGTTGGGAGGGGAGGAGTAGCTGTCAGCACGAGCAAGGCTCAACAAAGGCGTCAGATGCCGCCGCTGACACCCTCCTGACACCCTTCTGCCGCCTGTCAGTCACCGATGATCACGACGCGCAACTACGCTTCCGACAACCACCACGACACGCGCACACACGCGCACACACGCGCACACACACGCACACACACACATACTGACGACACTGGAGGACAGGAGAGATAGGGGGGATATGATAATGACATATAAAATACTGAGAGGAATCGACAAGGCGGACAGAGACAGGATGTTCAAGAGATGGGACACAGCAACAAGTCACAGAGTGGTCAGGAATTGGAATGGTCTGGGAAGTGATGTAGTGGAGGTAGGATACATACATAGCTTTAAGAAGAGGTATGATAAAGCTCATGGAGCAGGAAGAGTGACCCAGTAGCAACCAGTGAAGAGGCGGGGCCAGGAACTGTGACTCGACCCCTGTGTCACAAACCTACTGAAGTTTTACGACCAGGTGACAAAAGTAAGGCAGGATAGAGGGGTGGGTAGACTGCATTTTCTTGGACTGCAAGAAGGCTTTTCGACACAGTTCAACACAAGAGATTAGTTCAAAAGCTAGAGGAACAGGCAGGAATAAAGAAAAGGCACAGCAATGGATCAGAGAATACCTGACAGGAAGGAAACAACGAGTGATGGTACGTGACGAGGTGTCAGAGTGGGCGCCTGTGAAGGACGGAGTTCCACAAGGGTCAGTCCTAGGGCCGGTGTTGTTTCTGGTATATGCGAATGACATGACGAAAGGGATAGATTCAGGTGTCCCTGTTTGCAGACGAAGTGAAGCTAATGCGATGAGTCACAGGGATGTCAGGAAGTATTTCTTCAGTCACAGAGTTGTCAGGATGTACAACTAATGAGAATAAGAAGAGGAGAGGACAGTGACGACCTCCGGAGAGACCTCAACACAATATGGATGTGATCAAACAAGTGGCTGCTAGAGTTCAATCCCAGCAAATGCAAGGTTATGTGTTTTGGAGGTGAAGTCTTTGCTCAGACCTCTACAACACAATTATCCTCAAAGATTTGTTAAGTTATACCATGAATTAAGGAAAGATCCTGAACTTCACCTTACCAAACAAAGCAAATGTGATAGTAATTATGGACAAGGTAGATTATGGTGGAAAAATGAACATGTTATTAGAAGACTGGGGAACTTACGTGCCTCTTAAGCTTGAGGGCCCCTAATGCCGTAGGGGTTCCAGAAGCGACTTAGTCCACACTGCTTAAAATTTTGGGTCTACTGTATGAGAAGGGGTTGCGAAGGGGCCCCCATAACAGTTCAAGCTCCAGGGCCCCAAAAATGTAGGTCCCCCATTGCCTGATGGCAATATCTATTTCACCATCACCAGCACACATCTCCAGCCCCCTCTCCAGCATCACCACCACACATCTCCAGCACCCTCTCCATCACCAACACCACACATCTCCAGCACCCTCTCCATCATCACTACCACACATCTCCAACACCTTCTCCATCACCACCAACACCACACATCTCAAGCACCCTCTCCATCATCACCACCACACATCTCCAACACTCTCTCCATCACCAACAAAACATAACCTGGCCGGAACTAGAGGGAAATAAACCTTTTATCCTGGCGTTTTTATCGACAAATTTCCCCTTGGCTGATCCTTTTAAGTCTTCAGCCATTGTGACGGTCTGTCGGAAGACGTGGTGGTGGTGGTACATGGGAGTACATGGGATAGATAGATACCAAAATAATGGATAACTAAAGTATAATAAGCACTTGTCAATGTGCAGTAATAACCCACGTGAAGACAGAAGCTCAGAAGATTGATTGATCTGTATATTTCGACTCCCTTCTGTGATCCTCTTCAGCATCTGCTGAAGAGGACCCCAGAAGGGGGTCGAAATATACAGATCTATCAATCTTCTGAGCTTCTGTCTGTATGTGGGTTATCATTGAGCACCAAAAAAATATAACCAAGGTAAACATTAAATACGGGACAGTTATACAGCACTGCTGATATGTGGGACTGTAGAAATATGTGAAGGAGATGAGGGAGGGGGCAGGGGTCTATAAGGATAGGGGTTAGGGGAGGTAGGGGAGAGTGCAAGTGGTGTAGGTTCATGATCAGCGAAACAGTCTGTGTACAAGGTGGGACTTTCGGCGAGGGGGTCAGTTAGATTGAGTTTGTTGAGGCAGTGTAGATGTTAGTTATGAATCCTGCATGTCCGCTCATACGCAAGACAGTCTACTAGGACAAGATGGAATGAATGTGCGACTTGACACTGCTGACGGAGTGCTCTGCCGGTTGTTTCTCCGTGTGGATCCTCGAGTGTGTCAGGTGAGTCTCCAAAACATGACAGAGGAAAGATGACCACAATCATAAACCTACTTTAACAAAAATATTTTTCTTGTGGTGCAACTTGGACCAATGTTGATGTCAACACTTGAAAAGTTGCTGAGACTACTGAAAAATAATCCAAGGAAAAAATACCACTGCTGGAAATATACCACTGCTGGAAATATACCACTGCTGGAAATATACCACTGCTGGAAATATACCACTGCTGGAAATATACCACTGCTGGAAATATACCACTGCTGGAAATATACCACTGCTGGAAATATACCACTGCTGGAAATATACCACTGCTGGAAATATACCACTGCTGGAAATATACCACTGCTGGAAATATACCACTGCTGGAAATATACCACTGCTGGAAATATACCACTGCTGGAAATATACCACTGCTGGAAATATACCACTGGTGGGATCAGGAGTCTGTGTCTAAAGAAAGAGCAGAGCAATACACACACAACCCGCACATAGAAGAGAGGAGCTTACGACGACGTTTCGGTCCGACTTGGACCATTTACAAAGTGGGACAGAAACGTGGTGGTAAGCTCGTCTCTTCTATGTGCGGGTTGTGTGTGTATTGTTGCAGTCACGGTATTGTGCCTTTTTTGTTATTTAAGAGCAGAGCACTAGACACTTCTTCATGAAAGAACTATCCACTTACACCTACATTAAGAACTACCATGTACTGTCTAGATGCCTGAGACAATGATAGTGAAGCACTGGCATGCAGTGACTTGGTGGCAGCGGTGATAATGACGGTGCTAGTAGTAGTAATACTAGCTGCATCAACTCCAAGATTCCCCCTCCCTAACACATCTACCGCTACACACGCAAGGTTTCTCAAGTCTTATACACGTCTCACATTAATTATTCATGGAGAACTCAAGTGTCAGAACTCACAAAATAATAGTAATATACAACACCTCTTATTATTTACGTCATGGACCAAAATTTTACACCCACCATTAAATATTTTGCACCCCTTCATTTACAGATTTTATTATGGATTTAAACTAAAGGAAGAGTCTTATACTGGCAGGTGAGCCACCTGCTTGTCCAATATTATTATTATTGCTTAAAAAGCTTTTTATATATATATATATATATATATATATATATATATATATATATATATATATATATATATATATATATATATATATATATATATATATATATATATATATATATATATATATATATGTGTGTGTGTGTGTGTGTGTGTGTGTGTGTGTGTGTGTGTGTGTGTGTGTGTGACCCGAAACCAACAAAGGGAAACCAAAGATCTAATCGCGATAAAAACGAACCCAAAACGCACAAAAGGGCGTGGGAGGCGTGGTCTGGAGACCGGTTGAAGGCAGCAAGTGTGGCCCTCCTTGTGGATCCTGGAGCATTAATGGGCAAGTGGGCGGCAGGAGGCAGCCAGCAGGTTTGTCAGGACCACTGGCAATCTGGTGTAATGGCCCTGATAATGTGAGCCTCGAGATCGATTACCTGCTGACCTTGACTCCTCAAATTGATTTAGAATAGCCGGGTCTCCCTTGTTTATTACGAGGCGAGGTATTGCCCGCCAG
>WNWK01000625.1:110000-167500 GCA_009830355.1 Cherax destructor
TGTATACACACCTCCCAGTGTATACACACCTCCCAGTGTATATACACTATATACCGAGAGGTGTGTATTTTTTGTATATATACACTAAGAGGTATATATGCGTATATGATGGCGTATTATAACACGCGTGTCCAACCATCTGGCGTAGTTGACTGGCGTATTTATAATACGCTTGTATACACCATCTAGCGTATGGTGCGTAAAGGGGGAGTGGCTGTTTAGCCGGTTGCGTCCCAGGACTCATTAGCGTATATCATATTACAACGCACGGCGTAGGAAGCACCAGCGGCCCCTCGCACAGGTTGACACAGTGTTAGTGAACACCTCCACACGGAGCCAGGAGCTGTGATTCAACCCATACAAACACGTCTAGATCGGTACATAAGCCACACTAGGCCAGGAGCTGTGAATCAACCCCTACAAACACATCTAGGTCAGTACACACGCCACACCGAGCCAGGAGCTGTGACTCAGGTTCTTGTGTTCTCTAGTCTAGTCAGGTTCTACAGTTCTCTAATATAGCCAGGTTCTACCGTTCTCTAGTCTAGTCAGGTTCTACAGTTCCCTAGCCTAATCAGGTTCGCATGTTCTCTAGTACAGTCAGGTTCTACTGTTATCTAGTACAGTCAGGTTCTACTGTTCTCTAGTACAGTCAGGTTCTACTGTTCTCTAGTCTAGTCAGGTTCTACTGTTCTCTAGTACAGTCAGGTTCTACTGTTCTCTAGTACAGTTAGGTTCTACTGTTCTCTAGTCTAGTCAGGTTCTACTGTCCTCTAGTCAGGTTCTACTGTTCTCTAGTACAGTTAGGTTCTACTGTTCTCTAGTCTAGTCAGGTTCTACTGTTCTCTAGTCTAGTCAGGTTCTACTGTTCTCTAGTACACTAGAGAACTACACTAGTGAACTTTCTCCAGTTTCTTAACATGGGAGAAAAAGAACGGGAAGAAATGGCGGATGAGAAAGAAAGGGAAGAAGAGGATGAAGAATGGATGATGAGGATGAAGAAGAAGAGAGGAAGATAATGAAGGAAGGAGGGGTGGAGAATAGTTTAAGATGCCTTCCTTTAGTGTGGAGTGACGATGATCACAACCCCTGCTGCTTCCTTCCTATCTCCCATCCTTCACTATCTCTCAGTCGGTATCCCTTAGTCAGTACCACTCCCTCCCCTCTTTATCCTTTTGTCTTTACTGACTACCCTTTATCCATTAGTGTCTGTCTTTTACCCTCTATCCTTTCATCACCCTTTACTCACAGCCTTTACTGTGCATCCCTTACTCCCTATCCCTCATCCACTATCCTATCTGTCTGTGTGTCTTTATTTCTGTGTGTGTCTTTGTCTGGTGTAAACACAGTAATAAGGTGGTGTCAAGGTACCTTGATATGATTGAAGTTCTCTTCACCTACAGCAGTGCATCTCATCCTTCCCTTGTATCACACTTCAATACCTCCCATTCCTTCATTAACTTAATACCACAGCGCTGCACATCACAACAATAATAATAAAAAAAATACGCACATCCCATCACTGCTTGAAAAAAACATTATCGAAGCTAAAAGTCCCGGTTGCAAATAGATGAAAATATGAGAGAGAGAGAGAGAGTTAGGGAGGATGTAAGGGGGGCGTGTGTTGCAGGGAGGGAGGGAGGTGTTCCCCAGGGTATCATCCTTGGTCCTCCGGCCTTCATTAATCTTATTAATTGTTCTACCATGAGTCTCTACCATCTCTGACAGTCTCACTGCTTGACATATCTCTCTTCCCCCCTAGACGAGGTCATGTACACTTTTACCTGTCTCTCCCACCCACTCAGTCTCTCTCTCTCAAACACACTATATATATATATATATATATATATATATATATATATATATATATATATATATATATATATATATATATATATATATATATATACCTGGAGTATACCTGGAGAGAGTTCCAGGGGTCAACGCCCCTGCGGCCCGGTCTGTGACCAGGCCTCATGTTGGATCAGAGCCAGATCAACCAGGCTGTTACTGCTGGCCGCACGCAGTCCAACGTACGAACCACAGCCTGGCTAGTCAGGTACCGACTTTAGGTGCCTGTCCAGTGCCTGCTTGAAGACAGCCAGGGGTTTGTGGGTAATCCCCCTGATGTATGCTGAGAGGCAGTCGAACAGTCTTGGGCCCCTGACACTTTTTGTGTTGTCTCTCAACGTGCTAGTGGCACCCCTGCTTTTCATTGGGGGGATGTTACATCGCCTGCCGAGTCTTTTGCTTTCGTAGGGAGTGACTCTCGTGTGCAAGTTTGGTACTAATCCCTCGATAATTTTCCAAGTGTATATAATAATGTATCTCTCCCGCCTGCGTTCTAGGAAGTACAGGTTTAGGAACTTAAAGCGTTCCCAGTAATTGAGGTGTTTTATCGCACTTATGTGTGCCGTGAAGGTTCTCTGCACATTTTCTAGGTCATCAATTTCACCTGCCTTGAAAGGTGCAGTTAGTGTGCAGCCTAGATAGAACAAGCGACCTGAAAAGTCTCAACATGGGCTTGGTATCCCTGGTTTTGAAGGTTCTCATTATCCATCCTGTCATTTTTCTAGCAGATGCGATTGCTACGGTGTTATGGTCCTTGAAGATCCTCTGACATGATCACTCCCAGGTCTTTGACATATATATATATATATATATATATATATATATATATATATATATATATATATATATACCAGGACGTGTAACTTAAAGCATAAAAAATAGAGAACGATATAAAGGAAATGTATTCCATTCACGAGGAAATGGTAAACCCGTAGGGGGTCACACAGAATATTATTATTATTAATAATAATACAGTGAAGGATCATTAAGAAAAGATAAGTATCATCTGACACAGGGATACAGCAGCAGTACTACTGACAACTGAGGACACAGGGATACAGCAGCAGTACTACTGACAACTGAGGACACAGGGATACAGCAGCAGCACTACTGACAACTGAGGACACAGGGATACAGCAGCAGTACTACTGACAACTGAGGACACAGGGATACAGCAGCAGTACTACTGACAACTGAGGACACAGGGATACAGCAGCAGTACTACTGACAACTGAGGACACAGGGATACAGCAGCAGCACTACTGACAACTGAGGATACAGGGATACAGCAGCAGTACTACTGACAACTGAGGACACAAGGATACAGCAGTTGTACTACTGACAACTGAGGACACAGGGATACAGCAGCAGCACTACTGACAACTGAGGACACAGGGATACAACAGCAGCACTACTGACAACTGAGGATACAGGGATACAGCAGCAGTACTACTGACAACTGAGGACACAGGGATACAGCAGCAGCACTACTGACAACTGAGGACACAGGGATACAGCAGCAGTACTACTGACAACTGAGGACACAGGGATACAACAGCAGCACTACTGACAACTGAGGACACAGGGATACAGCAGCAGTACTACTGACAACAGAGGACACCGGGATACAGCGGCAGTACTACTGGCAACTGAGGACACATAGATACAGCAGCAGTACTACTGACAACTGAGGACACATAGATACAGCAGCAGTACTACTGACAACTGAGGACACATGGATACAGCAGCAGTACTACTGACAACTGAGGACACATGGATACAGCAGCAGTACTACTGACAACTGAGGACACAGGGATACAGCAGCAGTACTACTGACAACTGAGGACACAGGGATAGCAGCAGTACTACTGACAACTGAGGACACAGGATCAGCAGCAGTACTACTGACAACTGAGGACACAGGGATACAACAGCAGTACTACTGACAACTGAGGACACAGGGATACAGCAGCAGCACTACTGACAACTGAGGACACAGGGATACAGCAGCAGCACTACTGACAACTGAGGACACAGGGATACAGCAGCAGCACTACTGACAACTGAGGACACAGGGATACAACAGCAGCACTACTGACAACTGAGGACACAGGGATACAACAGCAGCACTACTAACAACTGACTACACAGGAATACAGCAGCAGCACTACTGACAACTGAGGACACAGGGATACAGCAGCAGCACTACTGACAACTGAGGACACAGGGATACAACAGCAGCACTACTGACATCTGAGGACACAGGGATACAGCAGCAGCACTACTGACAACTGAGGACACAGGGATACAGCAGCAGCACTACTGACAACTGAGGACACAGGGATACAGCAGCAGCACTACTGACAACTGAGGACACAGGGATACAGCAACAGTACTACTGACAACTGAGGACACGGATACAACAGCAGCACTACTGACAACTGAGGACACAGGGATACAGCAGCAGCACTACTGACAACTGAGGACACAGGGATACAGCAGCAGTACTACTGACAACTGAGGACACCGGGATACATCAGCAGCACTACTGACAACTGAGGACACAGGGATACAACAGCAGCACTACTGACAACTGAGGACACAGGGATACAGCAGCAGCACTACTGACAACTGAGGACACCGGGATACAGCAGCAGCACTACTGACAACTGAGGACACAGGGATACAGCAGCAGTACTAGTGACAACTGAGGACACCGGGATACAGCAGCAGCACTACTGACAACTGAGGACACCGGGATACAGCAGCAGCACTACTGACAACTGAGGACACAGGGATACAGCAGCAGCACTACTGACAACTGAGGACACAGGGATACACCAGCAGCACTACTGACAACTGAGGACACAGGGATACAGCAGCAGCACTACTGACAACTGAGGACACAGGGATACAGCAGCAGCACTACTGACAACTGAGGACACAGGGATACACAGCAGCACTACTGACAACTGAGGACACAGGGATACAGCACAGCACTACTGACAACTGAGGACACAGGGATACAGCAGCAGCACTACTGACAACTGAGGACACAGGGATACAGCAGCAGCACTACTGACAACTGAGGACACAGGGATACAGCAGCAGCACTACTGACAACTGAGGACACAGGGATACAGCAGCAGCACTACTGACAACTGAGGACACAGGGATACAGCAGCAGTACTACTGACAACTGAGGACACAGGGATACAGCAGCAGTACTACTGACAACTGAGGACACAGGGATACAGCAGCAGCACTACTGACAACTGAGGACACAGGGATACAGCAGCAGTACTACTGACAACTGAGGACACAGGGATACAGCAGCAGCTACTGACAACTGAGGACACAGGGATACAGCAGCAGCACTACTGACAACTGAGGACACGGGATACAGCAGCAGACTACTGACAACTGAGGACACAGGGATACAGCAGCAGCTACTGACAACTGAGGACACAGGGATTTCAGCAGCACACTACTGACAACTGAGGACACAGGGATACAGCAGCAGTACTACTGACACTGAGGACACGGATACAGCAGCAGCACTACTGACAACTGAGGACACAGGATACAGCAGCAGACTACTGACAACTGAGGACACAGGGATACAGCAGCAGCACTACTGACAACTGAGGACACAGGGATGAGCATACTGCACTGACCGCCCCCAGGGAACAGGGATACAGCAGACTACTACTACTGACAACTGAGGACACAGGGATACACAGCAGCACTACTGACAACACAGGGATACAGCAGCAGCACTACTGACAACTGAGGACACAGGGATACAGCAGCAGCACTACTGACAACTGAGGACACAGGGATACAGCAGCAGTACTACTGACAACTGAGGACACAGGGATACAGACAGCAGCACTACTGACAACTGAGGACACGGATACAGCAGCAGCACATTGACAACTGAGGACCGGATGCAGCATACTAGCAACTGAGAACAGGATCAGAGCACACTGACAACTGAGGACACAGGGATACAGCAGCACACTACTGACACTGAGGACAAGGATACAGCAGCAGCACTACTGACACTGAGGCACAGGGATACAGCAGCAGACACTGACAACTGAGGACAGGGATACAGCAGCAGCACTATGACTGAGGACACGATACAGCAGCACTACTGACAACTGAGGACACAGGGATACAGCAGCATACTGACAACTGAGGACACAGGATCAGCGCAGCATGCTGACAACTGAGGACAAGGATTTTTTTTTTTTTTTTTTTTTTTTTTTTTTTTTTTTTTTTTTTTTTTTTTGTGTGTGTGTGTGTGGGGGGGGGGGGGGGGGGGGGGGGGGGGGGGGGGGGGGGGGGGGGGGGGGGGGGGGGGGGGGGGGGGGGGGGGGGGGGGGGGGGGGGGGGGGGGGGGGGGGGGGGGGGGGGGGGGGGGGGGGGGGGGGGGGGGGGGGGGGGGGGGGGGGGGGGGGGGCCCCCCCCCCCCCCCCCCCCCCCCCCCCCCCCCCCCCCCCCCCCCCCCCCCCCCCCCCCCCCCCCCCCCCCCTCCAATTGTGACCCCTTGTTTCTGTGTCCCCTCTCTGGAACATCTTGTCTCTGTCCACCTTATCTATTCCTCGCAGTATTTTATATGTCGTTATCATGTCTCCCCTAACCCTCCTGTCCTCTAGTGTCGTCAGGCCGATTTCCCTTAACCTTTCTTCGTAGGACAATCCCCTTAGCTCTGGGACTAGTCTTGTTGCAAACCTTTGCACTTTCTCTAATTTCTTGACGTGCTTGACCAGGTGTGGGTTCCAAACTGGTGCTGCATACTCCAGTATGGGCCTGACGTATATGGTATACAGAGTCTTGAATGATTCCTTAGTGAGGTATTGGAACGCTATTCTTAGGTTTGCCAGCCGCCCGTATGCTGCAGCAGTTATCTGATTGATGTGTGCCTCAGGAATGTGTCGGTATTATACTCACCCCAAGATCTTTTCTTTGAGTGAGGTTTGCAGTCTTTGGCCACCTAGACTATACTCTGTCTGCGGTCTTCTTTGCCCTTCCCGATATTCATGACTTTACATTTGGCGGGTTAAATTCAAGGAGCCACTTACTGGACCAGGCTTGCAGCCTGTCCAGGTCTCTTTAGTCCTGCCTGATCCTCGATTGATTTGATTCTTCTCATTAACTTCACATCATCTGCAAATAGTGACACTTCTGAGTCTACCCTTCCGTTATGTCATTCACATATACCAAAAACAGTACAGGTCCAGGACTGACCCTTGTGGAACTCCACTCGTCACAGGTGCCCATCTGACATCTCGTCACGTACCATGACTCGTTGTTGCCTCCTGTCAGATATTCTCTGATCCATTGCAGTGCTTTTCCTGTTACGTGTGCCTGATCCTCTAGCTTTTGCATTAATCTCTTGTGAGGAACTGTGTCGAACGCCTTCTTGCAGTCCAAAAAATGCAGTCTATCCACCCTCTCTCTCGTGTCTTACTTCTGTTACCTTGTCATAAAACTCCAGTAGGTTTGTGACACAGGATTTCCTTCCCTGAAACCGTGCTGGTTGTCGTTTATAAGCTTGTGTCTTTCTAGGTGCTCCACCATCTCCTCCTGAGATCTTCTCCATGACTTTGCATACTATACACGTCAGTGACACAGGTCTGTAGTTTAATGCCTCGTGTCTGTCTCCTTTCTTAAAAATTGGGACTACATTTGCCATCTTCCACGCCTCAGGTAGTTGCCCAGTTTCAATGGATGTGTGTGTGTGTGTGTGTGTGTGTGTGTTGGTGTGTGTGTGTTGGTGTGTGTGTGTGTGTGTGTTGGTGTGTGTGTGTGTGTGTGGTGTGTGTGTGTGTGTGTGTTGGTGTGTGTGTGTTGGTGTGTGTGTGTGTGTGTGTGTTGGTGTGTGTTGGTGTGTGTGTGTGTGTGTGTTTGTGTTGGTGTGTGTGTTGGTGTTTGTGTTGGTGTGTGTGTGTGTGTGTGTGTGTGTGTGTGTGTACTCACCTAGTTGTGGTTGCAGGGGTCGATTTATAGCTCCTGGCCCCGCCTCTTCACTGGCCGTTACTGGGTCACTCTCCCTGCGCCATGAGCTTTATCATACCTCTTCTTAAAGCTATGTATGGAACCTGCCACCACTACATCGCTTCCTAAACTATTCCACTTCCCGACCACTCTGTGACTGAAGAAATACTTCCTAACATCTCTGTGATTCATCTGAGTCTTCAACTTCCAACTGTGTCCCCTTGTTGCTGTGTCCCATCTCTGGAACATTCTGTCTCTGTCCACCTTGTCTATTCCTCTCAGTATTTTATGTGTCGTCAGGTCGATTTCCCTTAACCTCTCCTCGTAGGACATACCCCTTAGCTCCGGGACTAGTCTTGTTGCAAACCTTTGCACTTTCTCTAGCTTCTTCACGTGCTTGGCTAGGTGTGGGTTCCAAAGTGGTGCTGCATACTCCAGTATGGGCCTAACGTACACAGTGTACAGGGTTCTGAACGATTCTTGTGTATGTGTATGTGTGTATGTGTATGTGTGTATTGTGTGTATGTGTATGTATGTGTACTCACCTAATTGTGGTTGCAGGGGTCGAGACACAGCTCCTGGCCGTGTGTGTGTGTGTGTGTACTCACCTAATTGTGGTTGCAGGGGTCGAGACACAGCTCCTAGCCGTGTGTGTGTGTGTACTCACCTAATTGTGGTTGCAGGGGTCGATACACAGCTCCTGGCCCTGTGTGTGTACTCACCTAATTGTGGTTGCAGGGGTCGAGACACAGCTTCTGGCCGTGTGTATGTGTGTTTATAATGATACATTTCAATGAGTGAGTCAGTGGTAGACTGGTATCTTTGCCTCACACTTTACCTCACATTAATCTCGACTACATTAACCCATCTATTACCCCATTTACACTTATTTATTAGCTATTTTACTTAACATTAGTGCATCATCAGCCAACATCGTTTTCTAGGTAGTTCTATATTTAAGTTAGAAATGTTTCCTGGGCTACAAGAGAGTCTCGTAGCACGCTACCACTACTACAGTCTCGTACCACGCTACCACTACTAGTCTCGTAGCACGCTACCACTACTAGTCTCGTACCACGCTACCACTACTAGTCTCGTAGCACGCTACCACTACTAGTCTCGTAGCACGTTACCACTACTAGTCTCGTACCACGCTACCACTACTAGTCTCGTAGCACGCTACCACTACTAGTCTCGTAGCACGCTACCACTACTAGTCTCGTAGCACGCTACCACTACTAGAGTCTCGTAGCACGCTACCACTACTAGAGTCTCGTACCACGCTACCACTACTACTCTCGTACCACGCTACCACTACTAGTCTCGTAGCACGCTACCACTACTAGTCTCGTAGCACGCTCCCACTACTAGTCTCGTACCACGCTACCACTACTAGTCTCGTAGCACGCTACCACTACTAGTCTCGTAGCACGCTACCACTACTAGTCTCGTAGCACGCTACCACTACTAGTCTCGTAGCACGCTACCACTACTAGATTCGTAGCACGCTACCACTACTAGTTCTGCACGCTACCACTACTAAGTCCTAGCACGCTACCACTACTAGAGTTCAGCACGCTACCACTACTAGAGGTGTCTAGCACGCTACCACTACTAGAGTTCTAGCACGCTACCACTACTAGAGTTCGTAGCACGCTACCACTACTAGAGGTCCGTAGCACGCTACCACTACTGAGAGTTCGTAGCACGCTACCACTACTAGAGTTCTGCACGCTACCACTACTAAGTCTCGTAGCACGCTACCACTACTAGAGTTCTAGCACGCTACCACTACTAAGTTCTAGCACGCTACCACTACTAGAGTCTCGTAGCACGCTCCACTACTGAGAGTCCGTAGCACGCTACCACTACTAAGTCTCGTAGCACGCTACCACTACTAGAGTTCTAGCACGCTACCACTACTAGAGGTCTGTAGCACGCTACCACTACTAAGTCTCGTAGCACGCTACCACTACTGAGTTCGTAGCACGCTACCACTACTAGAGTGTCTAGCACGCTACCACTACTAGGTCTCTAGCACGCTACCACTACTAGAGTGTCTAGCACGCTACCACTACTAGAGGTCCGCACGCTACCACTACTAAGAGTGTCTAGCACGCTACCACTACTGAGAGTCTCGTAGCACGCTACACTACTAGAGGTTCGTAGCACGCTACCACTACTAGTCTCTAGCACGCTACCACTACTAAGAGTGTCCTAGCACGCTACCACTACTAAGAGTTCGTAGCACGCTACCACTAAAGTCTCTAGCACGCTACCCTACTAGTGTAGCACGCTACCACTCTAGTCTCGTCACGCTACCACTACTAGAGTTCTAGCAGCTACCACTACTAGAGTCTCGTAGCACGCTACCACTAAGAGTTCGTAGCACGCTACCACTACTAGAGAGTGTCGTAGCACGCTACCACTACTAGAGTCTGCACGCTACCACTACTAGAGAGTTCTGCACGCTACCACTCTAAGGTCTAGCACGCTACCCATAGAGAGTCTCGTAGCACGCTACCACTATAGAGTTCGTGCACGCTACCACTACTAAGTCTCGTAGCATACCACTACAGATTCTAGCACGCTACCACTACTGAGTTCTGCCCTACCACACTAGGGTCTGTAGCACCTACCACTCGAGTTCTGCACGCTCCACTCTAGGGTCTGCACTACCACTACTAGAGTTCTGCGCTACCACTACAGAGTTCTGCACACACTACTAGTTCTAGCACGCTACCACTACTAGTCCAGCACGCTACCACTACTAGTTCTAGCACGCTACCACTACTGAGTTCGTGCACGCTACCACTACTAGTCTGCACTACCCTACTAGTCTCGTAGCACGCACCACTACTAGAGGTCTAGCACGCACCACTACTAGAGAGTTCCTGACGCTACCACTACTAGAGTTCTGCACGCTACCACCAGAGAGTGTCAGACGCTACCACTCAGAGTGTCTGCACGCTCCACTACTAGAGGTCTGCACGCTACCACTACTAAGAGGCGCAGCTACCACTACTAGAGGTTCGTGCACCCACTACTAGAGTGCCTAGCAGCTACCACTACTAGAGTTCTGCACGCTCCACTATAGAGTTCAGCACGCACACTATAGAGGTCTGCGCACACTCTAGAGGTCCTGCACGCTACCACACTAAGTTTTTTTTTTTTTTTTTTTTTTTTTTTTTTTTTTTTTTTTTTTTTTTTTTTTTTTTTTTTTTTTTTTTTTTTTTTTTTTTTTTTTTTTTTTTTTTTTTTTTTTTTTTTTTTTTTTTTTTTTTTTTTTTTTTTTTTAAAAAAAAAAAAAAAAAAAAAAAAAAAAAAAAAAAAAAAAAAAAAAAAAAAAAAAAAAAAAAAAAAAAAAAAAAAAAAAAAAAAAAAAAAAAAAAAAAAAAAAAAAAAAAAAAAAAAAAAAAAAAAAAAAAAAAAAAAAAAAAAAAAAAAAAATGTCGTAGCACGCTACCACTACTAGAGTCTCGTAGCACGCTACCACTACTAGAGTCTCGTAGCACGCTACCACTACTAGAGTCTCGTAGCACGCTACCACTACTAGAGTCTCGTAGCACGCTACCACTACTAGAGAGTGTCGTAGCACGCTACCACTACTAGAGAGTCTCGTAGCACGCTACCACTACTAGAGAGTGTCGTAGCACGCTACCACTACTAGAGAGTCTCGTAGCACGCTACCACTACTAGAGAGTGTCTAGCACGCTACCACTCTACGATCACTAGCACCTACCACACTAGAGAGTTCGTAGAGCTACCACACTAGAAGTTCGTAGACGCTACCACTACTAAGAGTGTGCAGCGCTACCACTACTAGGAGTGTCGTAGCCGCTACCACTACTAGAGTGTCGTAGGACTCATACTAGAAGTGTCAGCAGCTACACTATAGTGTGAGCACGCTCCATACTAAGGTCATGCACGCTACCACTACTAGAGTGTCGTAGGCACCACTCTAGAAGTGTCGTGCACGCTACCACTACTGAGAGTGTCGTAGGCACGCTACCACTATAGAGGTGTCGTAGCACGCTACCACTACTAGAGATGTCTCAGCACCACATGTGTCACATCACTACTGAAGTGTCAGCAGCTACACACAAGTTGAGCGCACATACTAGAGTGTCCTGCACGCACCACACAGAGTGAGGGCATACCACTACAGAGAGTGTCATGTCACCACCACACAGAGTGTGAGCGAACATTCAGCTATTTGAGAATGTCTAGCACCACCCCACAGAGTGTGAGGTCAACATTCAGTATATAGAGATGTCAGTCACACACACAAGTGTGAGGCTTCACCGACTATGAGAGTGTCGTGCACGCTACACTACTAGAGTGTCGAGCACGCTACACAGGTTGACATACCATCACGTTCCATGTCACCACACACACAAGTGTGAGGGAACATTCAGTATAGTGAATGTCATCACACACACAAGTGTGAGGGAACATTCAGTATAGTGAATGTCATCACACACACAAGTGTGAGGGAACATTCAGTATAGTGAATGTCATCACACACACAAGTGTGAGGGAACATTCAGTATAGTGAATGTCACCACACACAGTTGAGGACATTCAGTAGTGAATGTCTACACACACAAGTGTGGAGGACATTATATGAGTGTCGTCACACACTCACATGTAGGACTTCTGTGATGCTATCCACAACTAGAGTTCGTGAGCATTCCATACTAGTGAATGTCTACACGCTACCATCTGAGAGTATCTCAGTACCATATGCTCATAGCCCTACACTACAGTGGAGGTCGAACTTCACTATAGTGAGTGTCTACACACAAGTGTGAGGAACTTCATATAGTGAATGTCTACACTACACTACAAGTGTGAGGCACTACATTCTGTATAGTGATCTGTCACTACCACTACATGAGGTGACATTCATCATACTGAAGTTCTACCACACTGTGAGTGCTCTCCATACTAGTGAATTCATCACTACACACTAAGTGTCGAGACATTCATACTAGTGATCGTCATCACACTACAAGTGTCAACATTCTGTGAATGTCCACTACACAAGTGTGAGGGCATCAGTTACTAGTGATTCATCACACACAAGTGTGAGGACTTCATATAGTGTGTCATCCACCTACAAGTGTGAGGAACATTCAGTATAGTGATTCATCACTACCTACAAGTGTGAGAACATTCAGTATAGTGCTAAAGTGTCATTCATTAGTCACACACACAAGTGTGAGGGAACATTCAGTATAGTGAATGTCACCACACAAGTGTGAGGACATTCGTATAGTGATGTCTCACACATTCTGTGTAGCTTCATTCTCATGACTTCAATGTGAATTCCCCACATGTGAGACATCTCAGTTTTGTCAGTCACCCATCTCTGTGAGAATCATTCTATGTGAGTTCCTCTCATCTTCTGTGAGACTTCTCATCTCTGTGAGTTCTCTCATCTTCATGTGAGTTCTTCATCTGTGAGTTCACTCTCATCTTCTGTGAGTTCCTCTCACGTGTCTTCAGTTGTGAGTTCTCTACAACTTCAGTAGTTCCTCTCATTCATTATGTGAAGTTCACTCCATCATAGTGTGAGTCATTCATTTGTGATGTCTCCTCCACTGTCTCGTGAGTTCCTCTCATCTTCTGTGAGTTCCTCTCATCTTCTTGAGTTCTTCATCTTCTGTGAGTTCTCACTTCTGTGAGTTCCTGCCATCTTCTGTGTTCCTCTCATCTTCTGTGAGTCTCTCATCTTCTGTGAGTTCCTCTCATCTTCTGTGAGTTCCTCTCATCTTCTGTGAGTTCCTCTCATCTTCTGTAGAGTTCCTCTCATCTTCTGTGAGTTCCTCTCATCTTCTGTGAGTTCCTCTCATCTTCTGTGAGTTCCTCTCATCTTCTGTGAGTTCCTCTCATCTTCTGTGAGTTCCTCTCATCTTCTGTGAGTTCCTCTCATCTTCTGTGAGTTCCTCTCATCTTCTGTGAGTTCCTCTCATCTTCTGTGAGTTCCTCTCATCTTCTGTGAGTTCCTCTCATCTTCTGTGAGTTCCTCTCATCTTCTGTGAGTTCCTCTCATCTTCTGTGAGTTCCTCTCATCTTCTGTGAGTTCCTCTCATCTTCTGTGAGTTCCTCTCATCTTCTGTGAGTTCCTCTCATCTTCTGTGAGTTCCTCTCATCTTCTGTGAGTTCCTCTCATCTTCTGTGAGTTCCTCTCATCTTCTGTGAGTTCCTCTCGCTCCCTCTTCAGTCTTATTACTTGGTATTTTACAGTCATCTTCTTCATTATGTGGCTGTGTACCAGCTTCAGTTCTCATTTGTCCTTTGTCGTTGTTGTCATTCTCAAATTAGTGTTCTCCTTCTCTTGTTTATTCTTGTATAGTTATTCCTTCCTATTCTGCTTGCTTCCTTATTCTCTGCCGTCATGTGTTTTGTACTTTTCCATGGTGTTTTGTACCTTGCTTTAGCGTGTGTGTGCAAGAGAGAGAGAGCAAGCATGAACGTAGAGTAACACACGTGTAAGAAACACACATGGCTGGTGGTCCATTAATGTCGCCTTCTCAACACGTTCATTCATCATTCATCAAGTTGACTAAATGAGCACATCTGTTGCTACTGTTGCTACTACTGCTGCTGCTGCTGCTGGTGGTGGTGTTGCTGGTGGTGGTGTTGCTGGTGGTGGTGGTGTTGCTGGTGGTGTTGTTGCTGGTGGTGTTGGTGTTGCTGCTACCCTACCCTGCACACACACATATACATACAGTGGATCAACGAGTATCTAAATGACATAATTCAGAGTAAGTGTAACTGATGAGACATCAGAATGGGAGTGAGTAAGGAGTGGGGTTCCACAAGGATCACTACCACGACCACTATTGTTCCTAATAAATACGACAGACCTACCAGAGGGGATTGAGTCCTCTTTATTGTAGATGATGTACAACTAATGAGAAGAACAAGAAGAAGAGAGGACAGTGATAAACTCCAGAGAGAACTCTGGATGTGACCAAACAAGTGGCTGCTAGAGTTCAATCCAAGCAAATACAAGTTCATGTGTTTTGGAGGAGAAGGTAGACTAGACACAGTGTACACCATTGGGGGAAAGAAACTGTAAATATCAGAGTGAAAAAGATCTGGGGGTGAGTATATCACCAAGCATATCACCAGAACTGAGCATAACCCGTATAATGGTAGTGACATCTGGAAGACTACCAATCCTCATAATAGCATTTAGGAACCTGAAAAAAGAATCCTTCAGAACCTTATATTCTACCTATATTATACCAATCACTGAGTACGCTGCCCCAGCATGGAGCCCACACCTGGTCACACACGTGAAGAAATTAGAAAATATCCAAAGGTTTGCAACCAAGTTATTACCAGAACTGAGAGAGAAGCACTATGATGAGAGGTTGAAGAGACTGAACTTGACGACCTTAAAGGAGAGAAGGATAAGGGGAGACATGATTACTACGTACAAAATCTTAAGAGAAATTGACAGGGATAATAGTGAGAGATTGTCTAAATTAAGAGGACCAGGATGAAGGTGACTCAGGTGGAAGCTGATGACACGAGTCATAGTAATGTCAGGAAGTACTTCTTTAGTCTCTAGCTGCATGAGAAGTGGAATGACTTGGAGGACACTGTGATGGAGGCGAACTCAATACACAGTTTCAAGACTAGATATGATAAGACCCAAGAAGCCAGAAGTTATGTTGACCAAGGTGGTCTAGGCGGCGGGGCCAGGAGCTGAATATTAACCCCCGTAAAAACAACTCGTTGAGTACACAGATTAACACGTGATGCACAGCTAAGACAACACACACACATACACACACACACACACACACACACCAACACACACCAACACACACCAACACACACCAACATACACCAACACACACCAACACACACACACACACCAACACACACACACACACACACACACACCAACACACACACACACACACACACACACACACACCAACACACACCAACACACACCAACATACACCCACACACACCAACACACACCAACACAACACACCCCAAAACACACACACACACACCCAACACACACACACACACACACCAACACACACACACCAACAACACCAACACACACACCCAACACACACACACCAACACACACAACACAACACACACACACCAACACACACACACAACACACACCAACACACACACACACCAACACACCAACACACACACACACACCAACACACACACACACACCACCAACACACACACACACACACCACCAAACACACACACACCAACACACACACACCACCAACACACACAACACACCAACCACACACACACACAACACCACACACCACACCAAACACACCACACACCAACAACACACCAACACACACACACACCAACACACACACCACACCACACACACAACCAACACACACACACACCAACACACAACACACCACACAACACACCAACACACACAACACACACACACCAACACACACACACACCAACACACACACACACCAACACACCAACACACCAACACACAACACACCAACAACACACCAACACACCAACACACCAACACACACACACACAACACACCCCACACCAACACACACACACACCAACACACCAACACACCAACACACCACACACACACCAACACCAACACACAACACACCAACACACACACACCAACCACCACACACACACACACCAACACACCAACACACCAACACACACACACCAACACACCAACCAACACACCAACACACCAACACACCAACACACACACACACCAACACACCAACACACCAACACACCAACACACACACACCAACACCAACACACCAACACACACACACACCAACACACCAACACACACCAACACACACAACACCAACACACACACACACCAACACACCAACACACACCCACACACACACACCAACACACCACACACCAACACACCAACACACAACACACACACACACCAACACCCCAACACACAACACCCCACACACACACCAACACACCACACACCAACACACCAACACAACACACAACACCAACACACACACACACCAACACACCAACACACAACACACAACACACAACACACACACACACCAACACCAACACACCAACACCACACACAACACACCAACACACAACACACACCAACACACACCAACAACACACCAACACACACACACACCAACACACACACACACACAACACACAACACACACACACCAACACACACACACACAACACACACACACACACACACACACACACACACCAACACACACACACCAACACACACACCAACACCAACACACACACACCAACACACACACACACCAACACACCAACACACACACACACCAACCCAACACACCAACACACACACACCACACAACACCAACACACCAACACACCAACACACCAACACACACACACCAACACACACACCAACACCAACACACACACACCAACACACCAACACACACACACCAACACACACAACACACCAACACACACCAACACACACCAACACACCAACACACACCAACACACACCAACACACACCAACACACCAACACACACACAGACCAACACACACACAGGCAAGACAACATAGAAGTCTCTCTTCCCCCTCCCAGGAAATTTATTTTCCTGCATGGCTAACATGATAACAGATTTCCGTCTGCCTTCCCCTCCACACACACATGAGATCCTGCCACAAGGACACCTCAGAAGAGCATAAACATTGAAAATATTTTAACATAAGTACCTCTATGTTTGTGGTGGCTGCTGCTAGCATGTACCCCGGGGGGTCGAGTCCTCGTCAGTGCTTCTCCTTATTCACTGACACTCCTTCATTACCACTTATCTTGTGTTTATAAATCAACTGACTTTGGTCGCACTATTATTAGTTACTTACACACACTTTCTTCTGTGTATGCATCATTAATGGTGTGTGTGTGTGTGTGTGTGTGTGTGTGTGTGTGTAATCTACTCCAGGCTGAGGGACTGATCCCCAACATTCTTCTTAATCTAGGACTGATGAAGCTACTGTGGTGATAGTGTTACGTGTGTCTAACTGATCAATTTGTCGGTTCTCTGAACCATTTATCAGCAACAACAAATTAAACTGACCATAAGATAATTACCTCAGGGTAAATGAGTTAAGTGTAGAAGCATTATTATTATTATCATTATTTACTCCAGGTTTAAGTTAGTTAATGTTTTAAGATCTCTAAAAGTCTTCACAGCCACAGTTATGAACTTGTCCAGTACTTTTTCAGTCATAATTTGAAAGTTATAATGTTATTCTGTATTAACACATCGGCCGTTCCCCACCAAGGTAGTGCCACCTGGAAAAGAAGAAACATTTTCATCATCATTCACTCCATCACTGTCTTGCCAGAGGTGCGCTTACACTAGTTATGAAACTGCACCTTATCAACATGCCTCCCTCAGAGTGCAGGCACTGTACTTCCCACCACCACTCATCCTTCAGAGTGCAGGCACTGTACTTCCCACCACCACCCATCCTTCAGAGTGCAGGCACTGTACTTCACACCACCACCCATCCTTCAGAGTGCAGGCACTGTACTTCCCACCACCACCCATCCTTCAGAGTGCAGGCACTGTACTTCCCACCACCATCCATCCTTCAGAGTGCAGGCACTGTACTTCCCACCACCACCCATCCTTCAGAGTGCAGGCACTGTACTTCCCACCACCACCCATCCTTCAGAGTGCAGGCACTGTACTTCCCACCACCACCCATCCTTCAGAGTGCAGGCACTGTACTTCCCACCACCAGGACTCAAGTCCGGCTAACCTTCATAAATGTTACCTTACTCACACTGTAAAAGTCGTATTGACCGCCAGGAATTACGACTTTTAAGTTTATTTACTACAGGTTTTTGAAGAGTTTGAGAATACGTGTACCATGACAGCTGCTGAAGGTGTGGCCTGAGACTGCTGTGTTACACCTGTTGTAGTTGTGACTGTGGCATGAGACGAGACACCACCAGTACTACCACGGGACGCAGACACCACCAGTACTACCACAGAACACAGACACCACCAGTACTACCACAGGACACAGACACCACCAGTACTACCACAGGACACAGACACCAACAGTACTACCACAGGACACAGACACCGCCAGTACTACCACAGGACACAGACACCACCAGTAGTACCACAGGACACAGACACCACCAGTACTACCACAGAACACAGACACCACCAGTACTACCACAGGACACAGACACCAACAGTACTACCACAGGACACATACACCGCCAGTACTACCACAGGACACAGACACCACCAGTACTACCACAGGACACAGACACCACCAGTACTACCACAGGACACAGACACCGCCAGTACTACCACGGGAGGACACAGACACCACCAGTACTACCACAGGGCACAGACACCACCAGTACTACCACAGGACACAGACACCGCCAGTACTACCACGGGAGGACACAGACACCACCAGTACTACCACAGGGCACAGACACCACCAGTACTACCACAGGACACAGACACCACCAGTACTGTTAGTGGAGGACGCAGGCACCACCTCAGAAAACATAATATCAGTGTATAGAGATGCCTACAGCAGCGGGGAGCCAGACAAGTGTCACGCTGGCTGGTGCCTTTCCTGCGGGTGGTGTGCCAGTAAAACCTCCTTTAACACTTCAGCTACACGCACTCATTACCGGGTACCTGAGATTCTCAGCTAGCATCCCTGACCCCCCAACTGTGATTCCCAGCATCCCTGACCCCCAACTGTGATTCCCAGCATCTCTGACCCCATCTGTGATACACAGCATCTCTGACCCCATCTGTGACACACAACATCCCTGAACCCCATATGTGACTCCCAGCATCCCTGACCCAGACTGTGATTCCCAGCATCCCAGACCCCATCTGTGATTCCCAGCATCTCTTAATCCCACCTGTGACACACAGCATCTCTGACCCCCATCATGGAGCTGTGTATAGAGTGTAATACAACCACACTCATGACCCTGATGACCCTACCTCATCACTTGACCTGTGTTAAGGGCTATACCACCTGTGGTCACACTGTTACTTCTGACGGCTATATACAGGTCATGCACGCTATATATACAGGTCATGCACGCTATATATACAGCTTATATAACAAAAACAAGAGACAATTGTAAAAACAGTTTGCTGTGAATCGTCGGAAAAATTGTGTGGACCGTGGGAAGGATATGTGGACCGTTGGTACATGATGTGGACCGTGGGAAGGATATGTGGACTGTTGGTACATGATGTGGACCGTGGGAAGGATATGTGGACCGTTGGTACATGACGTGGACCGTGGGAAGGATATGTGGACCGTTGGTACATGATGTGGACCGTGGGAAGGATATGTGAACCGTTGGTACATGATGTGGACCGTGGGAAGGATATGTGGACTTTGGGAAGGATATGTGGACCATTGGTACATGATGTGGACCGTGGGAAGGATATGTGGACCGTTGGTACATAATGTGGACCGTGGGAAGGATATGTGGCCCGTTGGTACATGATGTGGACCGTGGGAAGGATATGTGGACCGTGGGAATATTGTACGGACAGTGGGAAGAAAACACGGACGTGTGGTGAACCGGTGACATGTAGGTTTAAGGACCCTTCGTGTATTAGACAGGCTTCAAACCTAATACACAGATATACGCCTATTTGCACAGCATTTATGTGACGTTCAATACGCTAATGTCGAGGTTGCCACAACTACGCTACCACTACGCCACAACTACGCTACCACTACGCCACAACTACGCTACCACTACGCCACAACTACGCACGACTTGCCACAACTACGCTACCACTACGCCACAACTACGCTACCACTACGCCACAACTACGCTACCACTACGCTTGCATTAATTACAATGACTTGCGTAAACAACCACGGTACATCTCACCTGTACGTCGTCTTAATGACGTACTGTTACCTGGGCGACGCTGCTAATTAACGACTAAATTGTGGGGATAGTAGCAATAATAATAATAATGGTGTATAATAATAATAATAATAATAATAATAATAATATATTATTATTATTATTATTATTATTATTATTAATGGCGTATAATACTATGTACAACGCTTTCTTAGAAAGCTCTGACAAAGCTCTGAGAAAGTTCTTAGAAAGCTCTCTGAGAAAGCTCTGAGAAAGTTCTTAAAATGCTCTCTGAGAAAGTTCTTAGAAAGTTCTCTGAGAAAGTTCTTAGAAAGCTCAGAGAAAGCTTTTCTATACATGTGATTTTTTTAAATACAACTGAAAAATTGACTCCAAATTAAGTAGCAGGGGCTATTAAATTTTTGACGGCCTTCTTGAATAGCATTTTTAAAAAAATCACAGTATATAGAGGAGCTTTATAAGAGAGTTTACTGTATATATAATTTTGATTGACCTGTTCTGCCTCATCTCTGTTAAAACCTCTGAGTATCTTGGAGGTCGTAATCATATCTCCCCTGGTGTCTCTCTCTGTTAAAGTCGAACCGAGGTTATGCAAGCAAAGGTCAGAGTATGAGGGCGTCACACAGCTCCTGGGCTAGTAAGATTCGAGCCAATGGAGAGGAGGATAGCTCCAGTTCCTCTGATCAAGACAAACGCACCTCAGTTGACGTATGATTTACGTACGGTTGTAGTAATGTTAATTAGAGGATCGTTGTTATATGATGTTAATTATTTTGTTATTGAAGATGACACTTGTGAAATGTTTGGTAAATGTTTAAATTAACATATGTTAGTTGGTGCTGTGCGCTGGCAGACAGTAATGTGTTATTCTGAATTTACAAGACTTGGTTTGAGACCGGGTAGTAGCGTCCAGTAACTCATAACACATAAAGAAAGCACAACACATTGAAAAAAGCAGAAATACCTGAAGCTGTGTGTGTAAACACATGAAAGAGACTCGTGTAATTCTATATTTTTCACGGTTATATTTTTTTCCATTGTTAAAATCACGTATTTTACAGTCGCTTCTCGAATAATAGATATGCATTGTGTTGATATTTTTTTGTACTGAAGATGGCTTATTGTTTGTGCTTCAGGGCGTTATCTAGAGTGTCGACCCTGGCGGTGACTGCACCAGCCAGCTCGCAGCTGTGTGACTCCTTCAGGGGGTCACTGGTGAGGCAGCAAGTACGCTTCTGCAAGGACAACCCAGCCTTCATGGACTCCGTCAAGAGAGGAGCTATCTGGGCCATCGACGAGTGCCAGTTCCAGTTCCGCACTCGTAGGTGGAACTGCTCCACCCTCAACGACGAGGCTATTGCTGCCTTCAAGAAGGCTTTCAAACCCAAGAACTCACCAGGTAAGTTGCTATGAGACCTCAGGGTAACGAGTGGGCTTCCTCAAGGATCAGTACCAGGACCGCTACTCTTCCAAATATAAGTCAATGACCTACCAGAGGGGATTGAGTCCTATGTGTCACTGTTTACTGATAATGTACAGCTAGTAAGAAAACAAGCGACCACAGTGAGACACACTACACATGTAATCACACAAGTGTTTATTTCCAGTTCAACTTGAACAAATACAACGTTAAAATGAATTTCAGAATCTGAGAACACAGACCAACATTATCAATGCTTATATATATATATATATATATATATATATATATATATATATATATATATATATATATATATATATATATATATATATAATTGTAACCACAAACAAGTGGTATTGATCAATAACAACACTGCGACTAGCCAAGGACTTGAACCCATGTTGTTTTGGCCGCCTCATGGTGAGCGAAAACCACATGACGCTCTAACCCACAGGACCACCAAATCCTACAAGAATCACGCACCCAGCAGAACTAGGTGTTTTACCGTGATCCGAGGACATACGGTGGTGTGGGTGCCTCTGAGCTAATTTCATTCTACTCCCCGTTGTCCTCGGATCAGGGTAAAACACCTAGCTCTGCTAGGTGCGTGATTCTTGTAGGATTTGGTGGTCCTGTGGGTCAAAGTGCCATGTGGCTTTCGCTCACCATGAGGTGGGCCAAAACAACATGGGTTCGAGCCTTGGCTAGTCGCAGTGTTGTTATTGATTATATATATATACTACAATATATATATATATATATATATATATATATATATATATATATATATAATGCGACCAGCCGGGGATCAAATCGAGCCCGAGTTATTTAGCTTCCCAGAAGGCTGGTTAAATAACTTGGGTTCAATCCAAGGCTGGTCGCATTATGTTATGTTATTAGTTTTAAAACCAACCACATTTCCGTGGATGCATTTATATATATATATATATATATATATATATATTTTATTTTTTTTTTTTTTTTTTTAAATATATAGAATGGGGTCCACCTCTAGTGCAAATTGTGGGACCCATAGCCTCGGAGAAGTGGATAAAAAGGCTTCAAGGAAGAATATTTGGATTTCTTTCTGAAGCCATTTGAATATTCCACCCCATCCTATATACACACATACATGCATATAAATGCTTTATTAATAGACAGAATACATTTATAGAAAACACAAACATGAATACAATGGTACAATATGTCAAAGATTATGAATCTCCTCCAGTTCCTCCGAAGCCGGACGCGAGCCAAGTATGCAACATGCGTTTCCCCTCTGGATGGCCACGCTGAGACGCTGGAACATGAACGTGGCTGCCCTTGGGTCCCTGGTGGTGTCGATGAGTCTGGAACCCAGTTCTTTAAGGAAACGTGTTGCATTTTTTCCCCACGCTCCCAAGGTCTCTGATCCCACTGGGACAAATTTATACTGTTGGCTTATGTCCCTGTACTTGCCGATCTTGTACTCCTCTCTGTGGTCAGCAGCTCCTCCCTGTCGCCCGACACTGTGATGGATGTAGGTGTCAGCCAGTGTCGACACACAGGTATAATCCCATGCTAAGAGCTTGCCATTCTTCCAAGGATAGATGGTGATCCCGTCGGGGCGGTTTGCTGGGTTGTGGGCGTTGTTGGCTGCTAGTGATCGAGGCTCTCTCTCGGCTGGGCATCCAGCTGTAGCAAGGGTTCTCTTTATGATGTCGTTGACCTCATTGTGTCTTGCATGCCAACCCTTGGTTTTAGAACAGTCAAGACCATGTAGACCATATTGGTCGGCTTGCGCATCGCTGCAAATACACGTATATTCCGTGTGAATAGGGCAGCAAGGCGCAGAGCCACTGCAATACGAAGGGTCTTAGGGTCCAGGCGTGTTCCCATGGCCGAAATGGGAACTGTTTGGAGGAAGTCCCCAGAGTGATGTGCACTCACAGCTAGGAGACGGGCAGTCTCCCTGTCTGATGTGACGGCCCTGAGCATATTGGCAAGTATCTTTTCAGCGATGGGGCCGTCCCAGCTTGACTGTTTGTAGGCCAGTTCTTCACTAGGTTTTGGTGTTGGAGCAGCAAGAGTCTCCCATTCAGTGATGGCACTGGTGTAGCTAGGGTCCTGTATTCCTGCTGAATCACTGAGGTTGTCTGGAAGAATTTATATATATATATATATATGTATGTGTGTGTGTGTGTGTGTGTGTGAGAGGGGATGATGGAGTTGATTAATACAACAGATGATGACAGTACAATCGCACACCTTGACAAACTGGTCATCATTCATGACACAGACAAAAACAATGGCAATAAACCAGGCGTGAGTAGTGGGTAGCGTGTGAACCACGCATAAAGCACTGTAAACAAGGCAATTCAAGAGTTGAGGCACTTAGCAAGTTGCTCCACCCATGACAGGTTGTAAAAGAGGCAGTGTGTGTGCTGGTAGCAGCAACTTCTTGAAGATAAGTCTTGTAAGACGGACTATCATGATGGTTGCACCTTGTTTCTGGCCGAGATTGTGGGTGCAAATTGAGTGTGGAAGTCTTGGTGATTACTGGTTGTGGGACACACGCACACACACATAGCCAGGAGCTATGACTCGACTCCAAAACCACAAATAGGTGAGTGCACACACACACACACACACACACACACACACACACACACACACAACAAACGTACACACACACACACACACACGTACACACCCAGACACACACACACACACATACAAACACACACATTATTCTTGAAGCTGTGTATTAAGTTTTCCTCCACAACTGTGTCCTCCAAGTCATTCCACTTTTCAACCACCTTGAGACTAAAGAAATACTTCCTGACATCACTATGATTCATCTGTGTCTTCAGCTTCCACCTGTGTCACCTTGTTCCTGGTCCTCCTAATTCAAACAATCTGTCCCTATCAGTCCAATCAATTCCTCTTTAAGATTTTGTACGTAGTGATCATGTCTCCCCTTGTCCTCTCTAAGGTTCCTCGGGTTGAGTTCTTTCAACCTCTCCTTATGGTGCCTCTCAGTTCAAGAAGTAAAACATACCAGGGAACACAGAGTAACTATGATACCAGAACATACCAGAGAACATACAGGTAACTACAATACCAGAACACTCCTCCTCCTCCTCCTTCCTTCTATGCTTCTCTTCTTCCTCTTTCTCCATCTCCTATCCTTTTCTTCCTGGTGCTCCTCCTCCTGCTCTTCTCTTCTTCATGGCCCACCACTGGACCACACAGCTAGGCAGGACCACGGAGGACCGGTCCACCACACACCAGCAGTCATTACCATCCCTCTCAACCTACAATCTGTGTACCAATGAGGCTTTTTAACAGAGCACCTCACCTGCCCATATTAATTTACATTAATGGCATCTTACCTGAGCTCCTCCAGGAGATTACTAAGGTCAAACCTCCACCCCGATTACGAATACAGTTAAAATAATCCACTAACAGATTTGTTCAGGTTAGTGAGTACTGCGAATATCCTTAAGATAATCCACTAACGGATTAGTTTACGTTCGTGAGTACTACGAATATCCTTAGTATAATCCACTAACGGATTAATTTACGTTCGTGAGTACTACGAATATCCTTAAGATAATCCACTAACAGATTAGTTTACGTTCGTGAGTACTACGAATATCCTTAAGATAATCCACTAACAAATCTGTTTAGGTTCGTGGACACTACAGCCAGTCGTCGTACCGTTCGCGTACGTCCCGTCGTTCTTACGGCAACATCCGGATACCCGAGTACTGTTAGTGGATAAGGAGACATGATTATTTTTCAATAAAAATAAATATATTAAAAACTATTCCACAAAACAGTAAATGGAACTAAGTTTGTTTAATGTCCTGGTAGGCAACGCTCTCGCCACACATTGAGGGTCCGTGATTCGATCCCCGGCAAGGGTAGAACACTGGGGAGGTTTCCTTACACCTGCTGTCACTGTTCACCTATCAGTAAGTAGATACCTGGGTGTTAGTGGACTGGTATGGGTGGCATCCTGGGGCACAAGACAGAAAGACTACAATGGAAATAAGACAGAATCTTCAATGACGCACTGACCTTCTTGGGTTAATCTTGGGTGGCTAACCCTCCGGGGTTAAAAATCCCAACACAATCTTATCTAACCCTCCGGGGTTAAAAATCCCAACAAAATCTTATCTAACCCTCCGGGGTTAAAAATCCCAACAAAATCTTATCTAACCCTCCGGGGTTAAAAATCCCAACACAATCTCTTATCTTGGAACATCAGCAAGCGGGAAGTGTTCGCGTCCACACACACAGACCGGTAATCCGACTCTGCACTTGGTTCTTGCATGATCCAGCAATAATGTGGCGGCCTTACTGAACCTCGAGCTGAGATCAATGTGGTAATAATGAGAGTGACATGCATGATAAAGATGATGCAGAGATAATTAGCATAATGATGGTATTGAAGACACTGTTAATTTTTCAAGAGCCTATCGACTGCACGAGGGGTCATTTAGGCCGCAGTTAACCTGCACACTTACATCAAAAATACTTTAATTACTAACAGGAATCATGGTAGTGTATAGGTACTGAGATGAATATATCTCAGTATATATACAATGATATACACAACTTTCAATGTATATACACTTATATACACAACTTTCAATGTATATATACTTTATATATATATATATATATATATATATATATATATATATATATATATATATATATATATATATATATATATATATATATATATATATATATATATATATATATATATATACGCTTAGATACACACCTGTTGGTGTATATACACCTAGAGATACACACCTTGAATTAGGAAGCGGTAAACTTCATGCACAACTTTAGGACTGGGTATGACAGTGCCTGAAAGTCTTGGAACTAACACAGCAGGTAGGTTGAGAGGCTCGAGGGCCCAGAAATACGAGGTCTAGTATACGAAAATAGGCTGTGATAAATTTTACCTCACAGGAAGATCGGAGAACCAGAGGAGACATGATCACAACGTACGTGATACTCATACAATATAAATTTGATAGAAACTATAAGAAGAAAGAGGACGAGGGGATACAACAGGAGAGTATATCTTGAAATAAGCTAGTGGAGAATGACAAGAATTGAGGAAACTGAAGACGTGGAAGCGGACAAACACCACATATAACAGGATGGTAGACAATAACTATCCCCGGAGTGTGAAACGATAGCCTGATAAACCTCTTGCACTCTGGGAGCATGGCTGGTGTTTTCTATGTCGCATAAACACGCAAGATGACGCTTAAATCGCACCAATTTCTACTTACATTCACTACACACTTGACTCTCCAGTCTTTCTAACCAGTCCTCATTCCTGTAATATCTCGCTTCCAATTTATAAAAACTAGTTTGAGGTCGGGCAGAGGGGGCAATGGTCCCAGGAATCATCAATAAAAGAAACAGATATAACATATAGAAGAGGTAATTGCACAAGCACTGAACATAAACATTATCTGAAGCCTCAAATTGCCAGTGATCCACACGCACAACATCATTATTGTATATAATGTTTTAAGCACATGGGCAGGTGGTACCTCAGAGAGGTAATATATTCACCATCGTTCATTCAGTAGCTGTCTTGTAAGAAATTTGCAGATATCACAAACTGTGAGGAAGGGGTGGGCTTTGAAGTGCTCATCCCCTGCTCATCTTTCAGAGTGCAGACACTGTACCTCCCACCCCCACAACATCCTTCAGAGTGCACACACTGTACCTCCCACCTCCACAACATCCTTCAGAGTGAAGATACTGTACCTCCCACCCCCACAACATCCTTCAGAGTGCACACACTGTACCTCCCACCTCCACAACATCCTTCAGAGTGAAGATACTGTACCTCCCACCCCCACAACATCCTTCAGAGTGCACACACTGTACCTCCCACCCCTACATCCTTCAGAGTGCACACACTGTACCTCCCACCCCCACAACATCCTTCAGAGTGCAGACACTGTACCTCCCACCCCCACAACATCCTTCAGAGTGCAGACACTGTACCTCCCACCCCCACAACATCCTTCAGAGTGCAGACACTGTACCTCCCACCCCCACAACATCCTTCAGAGTGCAGACACTGTACCTCCCACCCCCACAACATCCTTCAGAGTGCACACACTGTACCTCCCACCTCAACCACTCGAGTACAACTAATCATACATGTAATCACAATTAACATCAACAGTAGTGAGAAACTCTCTAATAAAGACTCCAGCACTGCTCCTCTCACCATATATTTTCAAAATAATAAAAGAGCAAAATAAAACTACAACTTTCACAGTGGAAATTCAAAGTTCTAATTTCTGAACGATAAAATAGTGCATATTTCTATATTTAGTGTTGCCAGCTTATGAACGTTACTTTCGTAACGTATATCAAACACAGGACAGATGTGTATGGCCTTAGTTATACTGCAAGGTCAATGTTCTCAAGGTTATCCACTCTGAACTAAAGAGAAAATAGGTATTATACCACAAGACGGGAAGCCACAATTACTCTTGTTATGGTTGTGCTCTTCTGAATATCAACACTTCTTAACAATGAAAAGAACGCCATTATACCACAAGACGGGCAGCCACCCTTACTCCAGACCATGAAAATGAACTCTTCTCCAGGTTGAGGGACTGACCACCTCAAATACTGTTTCTCCAAGGTTGGACTGATTACATCATCTTTATTTCACTACTACTACACCTATACATCAACTTTAATTTTTAAAGTGATGGAGTGGTAAGCCAGCGGAAGGCCTCGGTTAAATGACCAAAAGCTCCAGCTGTGGGTTATGTTATGACTAAGACCCGCGTCAGGAAACACTTGTCCTGTTTCCTGACAGACCTAATACCTACCTACTACACTTACTGCCTCAGTATTTGACTGAAGGAGTCTACTGTGTAGGGGAAACCTTTCAACAATAAAGACACCCAACTGTTGCACGTGTCTTAATCACCAGCCCAATTTAAGTAACTACACTTCTGAGAAATATGTAAACAATTTTCCCTACCACTAACTATTCAAAAACCTAAGTCACTATGAACACCCAAAATTCCTTCCTGGGACACAGATGAGAAAGATGCATCATAACTTAGACCTGGAAAATACAGAAGGGACTGACTGCAAATTTACATACTGAAATTACTCCTTACAAGGACTGAAGACTCGGCAAGAAGTACAACAACCATTAATGAAAACCAGCGGTGTGATGAGCACCGCTGATTTCCAATAACAACTCTAATATATATATATATATATATATATATATATATATATATATATATATATATATATATATATATATATGTATATATGTGTGTGTGTGTGTGTTGAATCACCTTTTGATGAACTGTCAGGCTGAGGTGTGTGTTGAAGTGCGTGCTGCTTACAGCAACAGTTTGAATGACCATGCTAGTAAGCAGGAAGCCTTATCTCAGATCGGATAGCTGGGGGCGATGACCCCCAGAACCATCAAGAGGCAGACCACCATTATACCATTACCATCATCACCAGTCATTAATTACCATCACCACCACCCACCATCATTAGCCGTTAACTACCACCATCCATAGCCACTGACTACCACCATTCCTAGCCACTAACTACCACCATCACCAGCCACAAATCACAACTACCGGTTCAAACTACTACTACAACCAATTACTGACTACCACCCAACACCACCAATTACAAACTTAGCACGAATTATTAACCACCACCGCTATCACCACCACAACCACTACCACCACTACAACCATTCTGAAGGAAGCGTTAAAGTGTTCTTCCTTTATAAGGCAGGCGGAAGAATTTATCTCTGGGAGGCAAGTACTAATATTGCATGAAATTGACGCAATCTGGAGCGTAGAGGAGCGTAGTATACGCCAGCGGTGAGTGAAGGTGCGCTAGGCGATGACGTGAGAGAGAGAGAGAGAGAGAGAGAGAGAGAGAGAGAGAGAGAGAGAGAGAGAGAGAGAGAGAGAGAGAGAGAGAGTTCGCCAGGTTATATATGAAAGATGTTTTGGGGGGTCAACGCCCCCGCGGTCCGGTACCAGACCAGGCCCCCTGGTGGATCAAGACCTGATCAACCAGGCTGTTAATGCTGGCAGCACACCACAGCCCGGCTGGTCAGGAACTGACTTGAGGAACTTATCCATTTTCCTCTTGGAGACAGCCAGAGGTTTGCTGGTAATTCCACTTACGCACGGAGGGAGGGCGTTAAAGAGTCTGGGACCTCTAACACTTATCGAGTTCCTTACTGTACTCGTCTCGGCAATGCTTTTTAATAAAAGTACTCTGCACCGTCTGCCAAGTCTTCTGTTGTCATACGGAGTGAGGTGTTCAGGTACCTCCAAGATTCTCCAGGTGTATATTATGATGTACCTTTCTCGCCTACATCCTGAGGACTTGAAGCATTCCCAGTAGCTCAGATGCTTTATTGAATGTATACAAGCAGTGAAAGCTCACTGTCATCTTTTCTTCAACGTTCAAGTTATCCAGCCTACCATTTTCCTTACAGCAGAGACAACAACAGTGTCGTGATCCCCGAGTGTGAGATCCTCTGACATCAACACTCCCAGGTCTCGCACATGGAACTTTATTTCCTCCATTTTCCCACAGCGGAGCAGCTGAAATTTGTCCTCATTGAACATCATTTTCTTGTCTGAGGTCCACTGGAAGACTTTACTTGTATCCTCTTAAAGATTCCCTGTGTCTTCGAGGGACGACATTCTCCTTGACATTCTGGTGTCATCAGCAAAGAATGTTACGGTTCTATGATTTATATCCTCGTCTATGTCGAATATAAGAATGAGAAACAGAAGAGAAGTGGGGCGAGTACTGTGCCTTGAGGAACACAGCTTTTCACTGTGGCAGCCTCCAACTTCACTCTGTGTACTGCTACTCTCTTGGTTCTATTCGGTAAGAGAGAAAATGGTTCACGAGCCATGATGTGAAAGTGAGAGACGGTTCACCAAGCTATGGTAGTGAGAGATGATGGTTCACCAGGCTATGATGTGAGTGAGAGATGATGGTTCACCAGGCTATGATGTGAGTGAGAGATGATGGTTCACCAAGCTATGATGTGAGTGAGAGATGATGGTTCACCAAGCTATGATGTGAGTGATAGATGATGGTTCACCAAGCTATGATGTGAGTGATAGATGATGGTTCACCAAGCTATGATGTGAGTGATAGATGATGGTTCACCAAGCTATGATGTGAGTGAGAGATGATGGTTCACCAAGCTATGATGTGAGTGATAGATGATGGTTCACCAAGCTATGATGTGAGTGAGAGATGATGGTTCACCAGGCTATGATGTGAGTGAGAGATGATGGTTCACCAGGCTATGATGTGAGTGAGAGATGATGGTTCACCAGGCTATGATGTGAGTGATAGATGATGGTTCACCAAGCTATGATGTGAGTGAGAGATGATGGTTCACCAGGCTATGATGTGAGTGAGAGATGATGGTTCACCAAGCTATGATGTGAGTGAGAGATGATGGTTCACCAAGCTATGATGTGAGTGATAGATGATGGTTCACCAGGCTATGATGTGAGTGAGAGATGATGGTTCACCAGGCTATGATGTGAGTGATAGATGATGGTTCACCAAGCTATGATGTGAGTGAGAGATGATGGTTCACCAAGCTATGATGTGAGTGATAGATGATGGTTCACCAAGCTATGATGTGAGTGAGAGATGATGGTTCACCAAGCTATGATGTGAGTGAGAGATGATGGTTCACCAGGCTATGATGTGAGTGAGAGATGATGGTTCACCAGGCTATGATGTGAGTGAGAGATGATGGTTCACCAGGCTATGATGTGAGTGAGAGATGATGGTTCACCAGGCAATATCCTCCAGTGTTGCTGTTATGGTAGAAGGCTGTCGATAGTTGGCCAGGCTATGGTACCATCAACATCAACTATAGTCTTGCTATAGTGTGGTTTACAACAGTTTACACCAGCATCAACATCAACTATAGTCTTGCTATAGTGTGGTTTACAACAGTTTACACCAGCATCAACATCAACTATAGTCTTGCTATAGTGTGGTTTACAACAGTTTACACCAGCATCAACATCAACTATAGTCTTGCTATAGTGTGGTTTACAACAGTTTACACCAGCATCAACATCAACTATAGTCTTGCTATAGTGTGGTTTACAACAGTTTACACCAGCATCAACATCAACTATAGTCTTGCTATAGTGTGGTTTACAACAGTTTACACCAGCATCAACATCAACTATAGTCTTGCTATAGTGTGGTTTACAACAGTTTACACCAGCATCAACATCAACTATAGTCTTGCTATAGTGTGGTTTACAACAGTTTACACCAGCATCAACATCAACTATAGTCTTGCTATAGTGTGGTTTACAACAGTTTACACCAGCATCAACATCCTCGCTCCTGTAATCTCGGGGCCACGGTTTAAGGGGATAATTTACGCACACTTGCCTTCTCTTACAGTTTACGCACCACCATTTTTTTCCCCTGCCATGATTGACGCTGCAAGACATTTCCCTGCCAAGCTCCTCATTCTGGTATCTTTGAACTGTTCCGGGGGTCACCGCCCCCGCGGCCCGCTCTCAAACCAGTACTCAGGGACTGAAGTGTAAAGAGAGGATTTACTTGTCATCCTAAAAGTTGGTTTAACATGCAGTGAGATAAACCAACCAGGAAGACAAACACAAACACACATCCCTTGGTTTAACACACAGTCAGATAAACCAACCAGGAAGACAGCTAAACACAAGCACAGCCCTTGGTTTAACACAGTCAGATAAACCACCCAGCAAGACAGATAAACACTAAGCACATCCCTTGGTTTAACAAGCGAGGCGATAAAACAAACATCAACACACGGTCAAGTGTTTGGTGTAGACAAAGTTGCTGCCGGGAGGAGCCAGTCGTAGTACCGTGTAAACAAGGAGTCATGTAGGAACCAAGACAGGTTAAGCAGGTGCCACTGTCTCACCTGCACCACTGTATCACCTGTAGCATCTGCCTCGCTACACCGGCACTTGTATATATACACACACAGCTGTATGTCTTTCACTGTATATACACACGAGAAGAAGAGGAAGTAGCAGTAGTAGTAGTAGTAGTAGTAGCAGCAATAGTAGTTGTTGTAGTAGTAGTAGTAGTGGTAGTAGTAATAGTACTAATAGTAGTAGTAATAGCAATAGCAGTAGTAGTAATAGTAGTAACAGTAATATTAGTAGTAGTAGTAACAGTAATAGTAGTAGTAGTAATAGTAGTAATAGTAGTTGTTGTAGTAGTAGTAGTAGTAGTAGCATAGTAGTAGTAGAGTACAAGAGCTAAGTAATATATTTAGTAGAGTGTACAATATCCCTACCTAAACAAGAAAATAAAACACGGGGACTGATAACCGTACATCTTCGACGAATTGAATTAGACAGGAAAATAAGAGACTGAGGTGGACGGAGAGGCGAGTGTAACACTTGTGAAAGTCACCTTGAATCCTCTTGTCCCATTACTTAAAACACAATTATATAGTGACTTTGTGAGGGAAACTTTACCAGAGTAAATACACTTTCTTTTTCTTACCTTCACCTCAAGGTGGAGCTGAGGTATAGAGGATCAACAGAGTTTGTGATGAGTGTTTGTAGGATTGAATACTCTGTGTGTGTGTTCCATCACTTTCCGTGCACTCTGTGTGTCTCTTTATATGCACTCTGTCTTTCATCTTTGTGTGCACTCTGTGTATCTTCCATCTTTGTGGCACTCTGTGTATCTTCCATCTTTGTGTGCACTCTGTGTGTCTTCCATATTTGTGTGCACTCTGTGTATCTTCCATCTTTGTGTGCACTCTGTGTGTCTTCCATCTTTGTGTGCACTCTGTGTGTCTTCCATCTTTGTGTGCACTCTGTGTGTCTTTCATATTTGTGTGCACTCTGTGTGTCTTCCATCTTTGTGTGCACTCTGTGTATCTTCCATATTTGTGTGCACTCTGTGTATCTTTCATCTTTGTGTGCACTCTGTGTATCTTCCATCTTTGTGTGCACTCTGTGTATCTTCCATCTTTGTGTGCACTCTGTGTGTCTTTCATATTTGTGTGCACTCTGTGTGTCTTCCATCTTTGTGTGCACTCTGTGTGTCTTCCATCTTTGTGTGCACTCTGTGTATCTTCCATCTTTGTGTGCACTCTGTGTATCTTCCATCTTTGTGTGCACTCTGTGTATCTTCCATCTTTTCACTCTGTGTGTCTTTCATTTGTGTGCACTCTGTGTGTCTTCCATATTTGTGTGCACTCTGTGTATCTTCCATCTTTGTGTGCACTCTGTGTTCTTCATGTTCATTTCTCATCTTGTGTGCACTCTGTGTGTCTTCCATATTTGCGTGCACTGTGTGTCTTTCATCTCTTTGTGCACTCTGTGTGTCTTCCATCTCTGTATGTACACTCTGTCTTCCATTTCTTTATGTGCACTCTGTGTGTGTCTTGAGTGTGCACTCTAGAAGTACTAGGTGCTAAAGTGTCGAACACAGGACCTGGTTATCATCCTCGTATATGAACCAGCGTCATCACCACCTGAGGAATGCAAGTAATAGGTAAGTCCTCTAGTAGCTTCCAGCGAAGAGACTTGTCCAGGAGCTGTGACTCGACCCCTGCAAGCACAAATAGGTGAGTACATAGATGCCTTGGAAACCCTGACCATCCTACACTATACATTACCCTCCTCGGAGATTTCAATCTCGCAGATTCGAAATTTAAAATGGTAAATCACAGCTTTGCTCAAGAAACAGTTCCTGAAAGCAAGTTAGGTCAGCAAGCAGTTACCAGAGAGGTAATGGGGCTTTGTGAAACGTTAGATAAGATTTGGTTAGTATTTTTAACCCTGGAGGGTTAGCCACCCAGGATAACCCAAGAAAGTCAGTGCGTCATCGAGGACTGTCTGTCTTATTTCCATTGTGGTCCTTCAATCTTGTCTCCCAGGATGCGACCCAAAATATTCGACTAATACCCGGGTACCTACTTATTTCTAGGTGAACAGTGACAGTAGATGTAAGGAAACACTCCCACTGTTTCCACCCTTGCCGGGGATCGAACCACGGACACTCAGGGTGTGAGGCGAGAGCGTTGCCTACCAGGCCAATAGAACCCACAAGCCTGGCTCGGGGCTAGGTTGCCTTCCATCTCATTATGTCTTATTACACTATCCATGTTTCCTCCTCTCTGATTCTTACCACTAATCTCTTAAATCTTTATCTAAGTTTATACAGGTACGGGTACACATAAATACAGTAACATAAATTATCATACATAGCAGCATATGTGTACATTACCTACGATAACCCATTGGGGTCCTTGATTTTCATTACGGTCCTTGATTTTTATTAGGGTCCTTGGGGTCCTAAGTCTTCTCTCAGGAAAAATGGCCTCACTTCTCCCTTCTCCTAACTTACACACCATTTCTTTCCCTCCCTCTAGTTAACACTATCCTCTTCCCTCCCATTATCATACACACCACCCTTCTCCATCCCCTAAATTACACATTCCCCCTTCCCTCCCTTTATAAACATTACCCTTCCTCCTTCCCTACCGTTTACATCACTGTTCCTTACCATTCCCCCCTCCCCGTCTTCAACGTTACATCCAATGCATAAGATGCTCCCAGACCACCTCCCTCTCCTCTCCATCAATCATTCAACTCACATGAGGCTAATATCAACTATCTCTGAGAGTTATGATGTGGGTAGGGTATAGTTAAGTCCTCAGCACATGTGGACCAAAGCCTATGGTCCACATCGAGGCTATGGACCCTGTGATAATAGGGTCTGTTGTTGTCTGCCTTTCCCGTGTACATCACGGCCCTCTGCCCAACCTTTTTGCTCCTCCCCGAACCTCCTCCTCGTCCTCCTGCGTCTCCTCCCCACTTCGACTCTGGTTGTCTTCACAGCTCCCCACCTCCTGGGTTGCTGCTGGTCTGGCCAGGTATCCGGTGTGGTCAACACATTGCAGCTCTGGACAGACACATGGTAAATAAACACTTACACCAACCTAACCAAGAGAGGTCAGAGGTGAGAGAGAGAGAGAGAGAGAGAGAGAGAGAGAGAGAGAGAGATAGAGAGAGAGAATATTTACTCACCTCAGTGTGACTTGTAAATGGTCAAGTCTGAGCGAAACGTCGTGTGGGTTATTTATGTATTGTTTCAGTCACGGTATTGTGACTTTTTGATCTTTATTTACTCACCTATTTGTGAGTAAAGGAACAGTCTCAGCTCTTGGCCCTGCCTCTCACAGTCACCGCTACAGGTTTCACTCTCTCCTGGCTTGGTGAGCCCTATCATACCTATTCTTACAGCTGTGTATGGATCCAGCACCTACCCAAGTCGTTCCATCTCCTAAACATTCTGAGGCTGCGAAAATTATTTCCTAACATCTTTTTAATAACTTCCAGCTGTACCCTCGTGTACCTGTTTCCCGCCTCTCGAACAGCCTGTTCCTGACCACCCTATCAATTCCTCTCAGTATTTTATACGACATTAACTTGTCTTCCCTTGTCCTTCTGTTCTCTGTTATTAGGTTTACCTCCTCTTACTCTCTCCTTGTACCTGGTATTCCATAGTAGTAGGACTCATCTCGTTACCAACCTCCAGGACTCATCTCGTTACCAACCTCTGCTCATGTACCAGCTGTGTTAGTGATTAGTTCGGTAACTTTAGCGTTAAAACGTACCACGTACAAACTAGGCTTCAGCCAAGATACTGACTGACCTCCTCAAAGACTATTTCTCCAAGTAAGTCTTACTTATCAACTGGTCGGTATTTTATACTATTTTCAACATACCAGTTGTGTTACTACTGAGAAATCACGGATACTAACAAAGATAATCAAGAAAGTAATCATAGAGATAATTAAAGATAATTAAAGAAAGTAACAAACTGGTAAAATAAGCTACCTGATTTGTCTCTCCAGTAACACAATTACGGAGACACGGATACAAAAATTCACACGAATCCACGAACATGCGTATATAAAAAAATACCACAAATTCAATACAAGCACACAAACAAAAATCCACAAATCCACCACTACGAGTACACAGAAACAAAATACCACAAATCCACGAATACAGGCACTCAGAAACACAAAATTCCCACAAATCCCCCAATACAGGCAATCACAAACACAAATTCCTACAAATCCACCAATACATGCACTCACAAACACAAAAATTCAACAAATCCAACAATACAGACACTCATAAACACAAAAATCCCACAAATCCATCAATGCGTGGGTATATAAAAAATATAATGTGTTAAGTGTAAATAATATTGGTGGGGTAACAAGTTACTCTTAACTAGAAGTTAATGAAGCAAGCACCTGGTTACAGCAGCAGCCACCTGGTTACAGCAGCAAGCACCTGGTTACAGCAGCAGCCACCTGGTTACAGCAGCAAGCACCTGGTTACAGCAGCAAGCACCTGGTTACAGCAGCAAGCACCTGGTTACAGCAGCAAGCACCTGGTTACAGCAGCAAGCACCTGGTTACAGCAGCAGCCACCTGGTTACAGCAGCAGCCACCTGGTTCAGCAGCAGCCACCTGGTCGGCAGCCACCTGGTTACAGCAGCAACACCGTAATACTGGTACAAGCAGCAAGCACCTGGTTACAGCAGCAGCCACCTGGTTACAGCAGCAGCCACCTGGTCACAGCAGCAGCCACCTGGTTACAGCAGCAAGCACCTGGTTACAGCAGCAAGCACCTGGTTACAGCAGCAAGCACCTGGTTACAGCAGCAGCCACCTGGTTACAGCAGCAGCCACCTGGTTACAGCAGCAGCCACCTGGTCACAGCAGCAGCCACCTGGTTACAGCAGCAACACCGTAATACTGGTACAAGCAGCAAGCACCTGGTTACAGCAGCAGCCACCTGGTTACAGCAGCAGCCACCTGGTCACAGCAGCAGCCACCTGGTTACAGCAGCAAGCACCTGGTTACAGCAGCAAGCACCTGGTTACAGCAGCAGCCACCTGGTCCAGCAGGCAGCCACCTGGTTACAGCAGCAAGCACCTGGTTAGCAGCAAGCACCTGGTTACAGCAGCAGCCACCTGGTCATGACAGCAGCAGCCACCTGGTCACAGCAGCAAGCCACCTGGTTACAGCAGCAAGCACCTGGTTACAGCAGCAAGCACCTGGTTAGCAGCACAAGCACCTGGTTACAGCACAGGCGAAGCACCTGGTTACAGCAGCAGCCACCTGGTCACAGCAGCAGCCACCTGGTTACAGCAGCAAGCACCTGGTTACAGCAGCAAGCACCTGGTTACAGCAGCAGCCACCTGGTCACAGCAGCAGCCACCTGGTTACAGCAGCAAGCACCTGGTTACAGCAGCAAGCACCTGGTTACAGCAGCAGCCACCTGGTCACAGCAGCAGCCACCTGGTTACAGCAGCAAGACACCTGGTTACAGCAGCAAGCACCTGGTTACAGCAGCAGCCACCTGGTCACAGCAGCAGCCACCTGGTTACAGCAGCAAGCACCTGGTTACAGCAGCAAGCACCTGGTTACAGCAGCAAGCACCTGGTTACAGCAGCAAGCACCTGGTTACAGCAGCAAGCACCTGGTTACAGCAGCAAGCACCTGGTTACAGCAGCAAGCACCTGGTTACAGCAGCAAGCACCTGGTTACAGCAGCAGCCACCTGGTTACAGCAGCAGCCACCTGGTCACAGCAGCAGCCACCTGGTTACAGCAGCAGCCACCTGGTTACAGCAGCAAGCACCTGGTTACAGCAGCAAGCACCTGGTTCAGCAGCAAGCACCTGGTTACAGCAGCAGCACCTGGTTACAGCAGCAAGCACCTGGTTACAGCAGCAGCACCTGGTTACAGGCAGCACCTGTTAGCAGCAGCACCTGGTACAGCAGCAGCCACCTGGTTACAGCAGCAGCACCTGGTTACAGCAGCAAACACCTGGTTACAGCAGCAGCCACCTGGTTCAGCAGCAGACAGCGCAACACTGGTTACAGCAGCAAGCACCTGGTTACAGCAGCAGCACCTGGTTACAGCAGCAGCCACCTGGTCACAGCAGCAGCCACCTGGTTACAGCAGCAAGCACCTGGTTACAGCAGCAAGCACCTGGTTACAGCAGCAGCCACCTGGTCACAGCAGCAGCCACCTGGTTACAGCAGCAAGCACCTGGTTACAGCAGCAAGCACCTGGTTACAGCAGCAAGCACCTGGTACAGCAGCAGCCACCTGGTTACAGCAGCAAGCACCTGGTCACAGCAGCAAGCACCTGGTTACAGCAGCAAGCACCTGGTTACAGCAGCAAGCACCTGGTTACAGCAGCAAGCCACCTGGTTACAGCAGCAAGCACCTGGTTACAGCAGCAGCCACCTGGTTACAGCAGCAGCCACCTGGTTACAGCAGCACCTGGTTAGAGCAAGCACCTGGTTACAGCAGCAAGCACCTGGTTACAGCAGCAAGCCACCTGGTTACAGCAGCAGCCACCTGGTTACAGCAGCAAGCACCTGGTTACAGCAGCAAGCACCTGGTTACAGCAGCAGCCACCTGGTCACAGCAGCAGCCACCTGGTTACAGCAGCAAGCACCTGGTTACAGCAGCAAGCACCTGGTTACAGCAGCAGCCACCTGGTCACAGCAGCAGCCACCTGGTTACAGCAGCAAGCACCTGGTTACAGCAGCAAGCACCTGGTTACAGCAGCAAGCACCTGGTTACAGGCAGCAAGCACCTGGTTACAGCAGCAGCCACCTGGTTACAGCAGCAAGCACCTGGTTACAGCAGCAAGCACCTGGTTCAGCGCACTGCAGCAGCAGCACCTGGTTACAGCAGCAAGCACCTGGTTACAGCAGCAAGCACCTGGTTACAGCAGCAGCACCTGGTTACAGCAGCAAACCCCCTGGTTACAGCAGCAGCACCTGGTTACAGCAGCAAGCACCTGGTTACAGCAGCAGCCACCTGGTCACAGCAGCAGCCACCTGGTTACAGCAGCAAGCACCTGGTTACAGCAGCAAGCACCTGGTTACAGCAGCAAGCACCTGGTTACAGCAGCAAGCACCTGGTTACAGCAGCAAGCACCTGGTTACAGCAGCAGCACCTGGTACAGCAGCAAGCACCTGGTTACAGCAGCAAGCACCTGGTTACAGCAGCAAGCACCTGGTTACAGCAGCAAGCACCTGGTTACAGCAGCAAGCACCTGGTTACAGCAGCAAGCACCTGGTTACAGCAGCAAGCACCTGGTTACAGCAGCAAGCACCTGGTTACAGCAGCAAGCACCTGGTTACAGCAGCAAGCACCTGGTTACAGCAGCAAGCACCTGGTTACAGCAGCAAGCACCTGGTTACAGCAGCAAGCACCTGGTTACAGCAGCAAGCACCTGGTTACAGCAGCAAGCACCTGGTTACAGCAGCAAGCACCTGGTTACAGCAGCAAGCACCTGGTTACAGCAGCAAGCACCTGGTTACAGCAGCAAGCACCTGGTTACAGCAGCAAGCACCTGGTTACAGCAGCAAGCACCTGGTTACAGCAGCAAGCACCTGGTTACAGCAGCAAGCACCTGGTTACAGCAGCAAGCACCTGGTTACAGCAGCACCTGGTTACAGCAGCAAGCACCTTTGGATTTACAGCAGCAAGCACCTGGTTACAGCAGCAAGCACCTGGTTACAGCAGCAAGCACCTGGTTACAGCAGCAAGCACCTGGTTACAGCAGCAGCACTGGTTACAGCAGCAACACCTGGTTACAGCAGCAAGCACCTGGTTACAGCAGCAAGCACCTGGTTACAGCAGCAAGCACCTGGTTACAGCAGCAAGCACCTGGTTACAGCAGCAAGCACCTGGTTACAGCAGCAGTCTCGTCGCTCTCAACAATCTTCACAGTTTTTCTTCGGATGTTTGTCTTACATACTTGTAAACTGAGTACCTAATTACCCTTGTAATTAGCCAACGAGAGAGAGAGAGAGAGAGAGAGAGAGAGAGAGAGAGAATAAAATCAGCTGGCCCACAGATGTCTTCAACTTCATCCTGTTCCCTATTTGTATGTCTCATAACAAATAAAAAGGCTTTCAAATGAGTTGATGTAGGTAACAGCTCTTATCTGTTAGGAACCTTAACCTAACCTTGTACAATCGTGTAAAAAAAGGAGATAGAAAAATTGGTTTCAAATTTGTACACTGAAATCACCCCTATGAGAGCAAGTGTCTCAGCAGGTGCAAAATACCCCCAATGTGAGGCACTGGTGATATGAGTGCACTAAGAGATAACTCAATAAGTGTAAGGGGACCAAGACTCTTCAGTACCCTCCCTTTATGCTCTACATGAATGAAATCACTAACACAACCCTAGCCGTCTTCAAGACCCCTAGCGATCGTTAGGAGAAATCTTGAAAGAGTTACTTCAAAATGTATTATCGGGCTTCTTGTGGCAGCTAGCACCAACAGCCTGGCTGATCGGGATCTCACCCTCCAAAACATAAGAAATGAGCACTGTAACAGACCTACTAGCCCATGCTAGGCAGGTCCAACTTACCTACTGGCCTAAGCTAGTCAGGTCCAAGTCACATCCACTTAAGAAGGAATAATGAATCAAAGCTACTGACCCAAGCTAGTCAGGTCCAACTCACACCCACTCATGTATTTGTCTAACCTATTTTTTTTTTAAACTACGCAACGCTACTCGGGAGTCTGTCCCACTCATCCACAACTCTATTACTAAACCAGTGCTTTCCTATATCCTTTCTTAACCTAAATTTTTCCAACTTGAAACCAGTTGGGAATCCTGCGAAAGCCTGTTCTGATCCCGGGACGCGGAGGCCATGATTTCCCGCAGCACTTAAGAAGTCTACCTAACCTCCCTCACCTTCCCCCCCTCTCTCTCTCACCTACCTCACCTGTACTCTTTAATTAGCATCACCTGCCTCACCACCCACCTTGGAGCTTCACACCAGTGTGCCATATTTACCCTTGTTATCAAGGTGCTAACAAACAACATCCAGGTAGCTTCAGGTCTCCCCAGGTAGGTCCAGGTCTCTTCAGGTACGTCCAGGTCTCCCCAGGTAGGTCCAGGTCTCTTCAGGTAGGTCCAGATGCCCCACGTAGGTCCAGGTGCCCCACGTAGATCCAGGTCTCTCCAGGTAGGTCTGGTGCCCCCAGGTAGGTCCAGGTGTCCCCAGGTAGGTCCAGGTCTCCCCAGGTAGGTCCAGGTCTCCCCAGGTAGGTCCAGGTCTCTCCAGGTAGGTCCAGGTCTCTCCAGGTAGGTCCAGGTCCCTCCAGGTAAGTCCAGGTCTCTCCAGGTAGGTCCGGGTCTCCCTAGGTAGGTCAAGGTATGTCCAGGTGTTCCCAGGTAGGTCCAGGTTTCTTCAGGTAGGTCCAGGTCTCCCCAGGTACACGGTGGTATTTAGGGTAAGACAGAAGGGAGATTACGGGTCGCGGTGCCAGATTCACGAATTCTGACTTGCGGTGGCTGGTCACGATCTCAGATTCGCGGTGCTCCGTCCGTGATGCTCTGGGTTCACGATCTCAGATTCGCGGTGCTCCGTCCGTGATGCTCTGGGTTCACGGTCTCAGCTTCCCGGTGTTACTTATCCCCGGGAGATTATCAGGTGCTGGCGAAGAACATTTCGGACAGAGTGACACCGTCAATAACATGGACGCCACTAACGAATAACATCAACGGAATTTTATTAAGATCCAAAAGTGATTCGAAGTATTACGTCCAGGCATAAAAGCAATAACGATGCGATAACTGACGATTAATAACGAAGAGGTATGGAGGATATCTAGTGAGTGTGTGTGTGTGTGTGTCCAGGGCGGAGGTACAATCACTCTTACAAACTCATTTTCACACCTAAGTGAGGATGGTTGGGGGTAGGAAGTGAAAGCCAGAGGAAAGGAAGACGACCTCTGCTGACTTTACAAGTACATCTAAAGACTAAAACTAAATCCGTATATAAAACTGAAGCATATTTAAATTCTATAGAACGAATGTCCGAAAAATATAAATATTTTAGAAAATTAATGAAAATTACTCACAAATGTTATTATAAAGTACTCAACGAGTTTTAAAATATATTTAGTTGGATTAGGCCAAATTAAATTGGGCTTATATATATATATATATATATATATATATATATATATATATATATATATATATATATATATATATATATATATATATTAACAATTCGCAAACAGGCGAAATTATTTACAAACATTGTCTCTACGTCCATAGCAGAACTCGAACCTGCAAACTCTGTATCAGAGTCCACAGTACTTTACCACGGAGCCATATATATATATAAACACATTGATTGTCACAATATATAAAAAGTCATATAGTAACATATGTTACAACCACACAGACAACCAATTACATATATAGTTACATATACACATACATAACTCACTAGGTTTCTCTTCCAGTAAACAGGGAACAAATATGGTACTGGAAGGAGTCCCTTAAAGGAATGATCAATACTGGAACCACTCACACATATGGATTTTGTGTGTGTGTGTGTGTGTGTGTATGTGTGTGTGTGTGTATGTGTGTGTAAGTTTGTGTTGTGTGTTTATGTGCATTTGTATGTTTATGTGCATTTGTATGTTTGTGTATGTGCATGTTTATGCTTATATGTATGTTTACATGTATGTTTATATGTATATTTATGTGTATTTTTCAGCTTATGAGCTTATATTTTTTTGGTTAGATTGTGTATGTATATTTGTGTGTTTGTGTATATGTAAATGTATGCCTCAGTGCAATTTTGAGTATGTGAATATTTGTGCCTGTTAATGTTTTGTGTGTGTATATCTTACTGTGTATGTGCATAGGTATGTGTTTTTCTATATGTGTGTGTATATAAGTTTATGTCTGTGTATATGTTTATAATTTGAGTATGTTCATGTGTTTGTGTGTGTATATATTTTTATGCAAATGTTTATGTGTGTAAGTGACAAATAAAAACTGTCAACAGGAACAGGAACACACACACACACACACACACACACTATAGCCCCTGACGGGTTAATAATAATGATATATATACACACACATAACACTAATAACGTCACCGGACTATGAATGACACTTGCTACCCTCGTAAGATTTAATCAATAAACCGTTCATATCAGAGTACCTTCGTAAGATTCTTTCCCGTCAGACTGATGTTCATCACCTCAGAATTGTTTACGTGTGGCTACAAGCTATGAAATCCCAGTAGGTCACTATATAATTATAAAAAGCTTTTTCAGAGAGAGGGGGAGAATGTAAACACATGAGACTGATCACCAGCGGTCGTACACCTTGTGGAACCTCACCTCCCTCCACCTCCTAATGCAAATTAACCGTCTAATTTATCAAGCTCCTTCCTTTTTCTTGTATGCTACGAGACATGCGTAAACGTAGGATATTCGGCTTCAAATATTCTGGACGAAAATACAGAGATAAAAGTAATGGTGATGAAAATAACACCAAAAAACGCACATCTTTGAAAAGTTTGTATATGTGAATCTGAGCTGCATGCCACTCAACTCTCGTGACAATCTTTTACTAATAACTCGATTCTTGAAAAGATATATACACCGAGAGTGTGTACATAACTGTATTTACAATGTATATATACTGGGAAAGTTTTAATCCTTATTTTAGGTATTAAAGTATTCTTGACTAGTGATGAGCGGGTGACCCGTAGGCTTCACGAGCCTCGTGTACTCAATAGGCTTTAAACCCAAATAACCAACCAACATTATTTTCTTTCATTTTCACTTTTCCCCCATTTATTCTCAAACTCTTGTATACCGTTAAAAAATTATTAAAAAAAAAACATGTTAGTTACGTAATTATTCAGATTTACGTTATATAGGGTGTAAATAATTTAAGCATTTTTTTATAATAATGGTTATTTAATGATGAAAATGATCTTGAGATGGCTGATAACAGTTATTTATTATCCATAAAATATTATTATGTTAGCAACGTAGTTTTATATAACTAAACCATAAACAACTCACTGAACGTTGAATTAAAATCCATGAAGCAGGGCTAGAACTAGGTTAGTGTGCTATACACTGTCCCACTGTATAGTACTATATATTAACGTTATCTACGTACTTAGTGAACGCAGGAATAAGTAGAGGCTTATTGTGACACATTAATTACTATCCAGCAACCTATTAACGTCAGCAAGGCACATTAATTACTATCCAGCAACCTATCAAGGTCAATAGGACACATTAATTACTGCCAGCAACCTATCAAGGTCAATAAGACACATTAATTACTGCCAGCAACCTATCAAGGTCAATAGGACACATTAATTACTATCCAGCAACCTATCAAGGTCAATAGGACACATTAATTACTATCCAGCAACCTATCAAGGTCAGAAGGTATGATCGCTGACAAAATGTGAACACTCTGGAGACAGTGTTATTAGTGTGTGTAGGTGCCAGTGTTATTAGTGTGTGTAGGTGCCAGTGTTATTAGTGTGTGTAGGTGCCAGTGTTATTAGTGTGTGTAGGTGCCAATGTTATTAGTGTGTGTAGGTGCCAGTGTTATTAGTGTGTGTAGGTGCCAGTGTTATTAGTGTGTGTAGGGTGCCAGTGTGCAAACGACAGTTTTTCCTTTTAATTTACACGAATTTAGTGGGACCTTATATGTCATATTTTCGTACGGCTTTAATATAGGGCCGGTCATGCGCTCATGTACAGTGTACTGTTCTTCCTACATCGTTTATGTTTATAATTGGAGAATCTTATCCGACTGCGTGTGTGTGTTTTACCTACCATCTGTTAAAGTGTGTGCGCGTTTTTTCCCCTGTTAGACTATTTCCCTCAGTTCCAGCACCAGTCTTGTTGCAAATCTTTAGATCTTCTCTTGTTTCTTTGTATGCTTAAGCAGTCATGCGTTTCATGCAGGAGCCACCGCTCCAAGATATCTTCTATATGTTAAGGTTTCTGAAAGCAAGTTCTTAGCTGTTTTTGCGTAAGTTGCTTAAGTTATACGATTGTTGCGGACATCTGGCGTTATGCCTGAGTGATGCTCACTCCCAGATCTTTCTGCTTGCATGTTGCATGCAGTGCTCCAACGTCCAGGCTGCTTTCAGTGTCCAGGCTTTAAATTCCTTCATATACTCTCATTACTCAGTATGAAACTGCAGTAGCCACCTTCCTGGCCACGTGTGCAGACTGTTCAAGTCACCTTGGTGCCTCTCCCTGTCCTCTGCGTTTGTTAACTAGACTCTCCAAGTTATGACTCTATCTAGTGTGTAGTTTCTAAACGGCCTTGTAGAATAGAATAACTCTGGAAACTGACCAAAGGCATGTCACTTTAAGTTCTACAAGACTACGGTGCTCTTCACCAACTCCAAGGCTGAGGGACTGATTACCTCGTCTTTTGTATATAGTTGTAATGTCTTTTCGTTATGTCTTTGAATTTGTATTGATAAAGCCACTGGATGGCGAAACGTCTACAAATAAAGATACCCAGATGTTTCACATATGTTTACTAATTCTTCATCACGTTCTACACTACTCCACATATTACTGGTCAGTGGTGGTATTCTTTCTCATCACGTGATACCTTGCTGGGAATATGACATTTATTCCTAGTTTTCTTAATTGTGTCTCCGTGATGAACATTACTTTGATACCGTGCATTCATCCATTTAATTGACACTATTATTTTATATTTCAGTCGTCGGTCAGTGGAAAATATCACTAAGTAGGCCTAGAGCAGTGTTCATATCTTCTCCTTTTTATACCATATTCTGTTCTCTGTTTTGAATTGAGATGTCCTAGGGAGAGGGGGGAAATAGGTTGTATTTTATGAAATATTAAACCCACAGTGCATATATATCGAGATGTGTATGTCTCTCAGTGTATAAACACTGAGTAATTACTTGAACCACTATTTTAGGAATTAAAGTATTCTTGACTAGTGGTGGACAAGTGACATGCAACCTTAATGACTCTCGTGTAGGCGATAGCCTTTAAATTTTAATAACCAACTAAGCCCGTGTGGAACACTCAAACAATTAGTGGTGGAGGCTGAAGCCACTGCCCACAAACCCTGAGACACACTACCATTCACACTAACCTGCCGGTCATCATATATACACTCATCTTCCTGTCATCTTACAGACGCTAACCTTCCTGTCATCTTACAGACACTAACCTTCCTGTCATCTTACAGACACTAACCTTCCTGTCATCTTACAGACACTAACCTTCCTGTCATCTTACAGACACTAACCCTGTCATCTTACAGACACTAACCTTCCTGTCATCTTACAGACACTAACCTTCCTGTCATCTTACAGACACTAACCTTCCTGTCATCTTACAGACACTAACCTTCCTGTCATCTTACAGACACTAACCTTCCTGTCATCTTACAGACACTAACCTTACTGTCATCTTACAGACACTAACCTTCCTGTCATCTTACAGACACTAACCTTCCTGTCATCTTACAGACACTAACCTTCCTGTCATCTTACAGAACTGGTGACGGTGAGCAACAAGACAGAAAGAGCAGTACCTGTCACTTCACAACCTGAGGTAATGAAGGCAGGGGGAGAGGAACCTCACCCCGCTGCTCCTCACCCCTTCCAGAACACCTCCCCGGCCCTGCCTCCCTCCTACACCCAGCGTAGAGGACGGAAATCGCGCAAAAAATCACGAAAAAGGTCCAAAGGTGGAGAGGGTATCGTGGGACCATACCCTATAGTACCCCAAGGTAAGTGAAAGCCCCGGGCAAGTGAATTTCTTACCTCGAATTGCTTATTTAAAACTATAGTTAGAAGATATTAAGTTAATAATACTTATACTGAAAAAGTCAATAAAATTCATAAGAATACGTACTTCTGCTCTAAATTTAGATATTTTATACGAAAATATCTTAAATTTAGTAAAACATTGAGATTTCCTCAACAATTATTTGGAAAATAGAGATTTTTAAGGGGGTAACTATGACAGATTTTTAAAGTTCACTTTCTAGCATCGAAATTTTTAATGGGTAACCATGATAGATTTTTAAGGTTGACTTTCTGGCACGGAAAAGTGATGACTTGTAGGCGTGGTTCACCGTGCAGGTACCCGGGAGGCGGCCTTCGTGCACGCCATCTCGTCAGCAGGCGTGGCGCACGCCATCACACGCCGCTGCTCCTCGGGGGAGCTGGATGACTGTGGCTGTGACAGATCTGTGAGAGGCGTCACGCAACACGGCTTCCAGTGGTCAGGATGCTCCGATAACATAGCCTACGGTGTCTCCCTTTCTAAGAGGTAAGTCTCTGGTGTCTCTCTTTCTAAGAGGTAAGTCTGTGGTGTCTCCCCTTCTAAGAGGTAAGTCTGTGGTGTCTCTCTCTCCAAGAGGTAAGTCTACGGTATCTCTCCAAGAGTTAAGTCTACGGTGTCTCCCCAAGAGGTAATTCTACGGTCTCTCCAAGAGTTAAGTCTACGGTGTCTCCCCAAGAGGTAATTCTACGGTCTCTCCAAGAGTTAAGTCTACGGTGTCTCCCCAAGAGGTAATTCTACGGTCTCTCCAAGAGTTAAGTCTACGGTTTTTTAGCGACGGTTTTGGTGAGTTTTTGAGTACGTATCTATTGTATGTCTAGAGTAGGTGGTTGTGTTTGTAGTAATAGTAGCAGCAGCAGTAGTAACAGCAAGAGTGGTAGTAGCAGTAGTAGTAATAGTAGCTGTATTAGTAGTAATATTAGTCAATAAATCAGTAATAGAAGCAGCAGTATTATCAGTAGTAACATTAGTAAAGGTAGGAATAGTTGTCTTAGACGTCAGAGCATTAGTTGTCCCAGTAGTAGTAGTAGCAGTAGCGTCTTCAGCTCACACACTGAGGGATCCGGAATAGATTCCCGGCACGGGTGAAACGTTGGGCATGTTTCCTTACACCTGCTGTCTCCGTTCACCTAGCACTAAGTAGGTACCTGGGTGCTAGTCGACTGTTGTAGGTGGCATCCTGGGGGAGAGAAGATTAAAGAACCACAATGGAAATAAGACACAGTTCCCGATGAGGCACTGACTTTACCGGGTTATCCTGGGTGGATATCCCTCCCTACCCTGGGTTATCCTAGGTAGATAACCTTCCCTACCTCTCCTTCTCTCCCCAGGGTAAAAAAAAAAAGTCCCAATAAAATTATCTCTAATAAATCGTCGAGAATAAAGTCATGGAGAAACGTCCCATTAAACACTTCTATCACCACCAAACTTTGCTAGTTGTTCTAGTAACGAACACAAAGAAGGACAATCTACTGTAGTTATCCCCGTGGTTGTCAAATATGCAAATGAGGAACCCACCATACTGACCGAGGTTTATGTCACCTAAATCGGCCAAAAATTCAGACATAGCGAACCATTAATCGCACATTTTTCTAACTTGCGGTTGGCACAACAAAATGCAAATGTACCGTACATTATATTTGCATAAACACCGAAGTCTACCCTCAAACTGCACGTTATATGAAGGATTTAAAGAAGTTATAGCTAAGATTTAAGTATATATATATATATATATATATATATATATATATATATATATATATATATATATATGAGAAAGAGAGCAACTCAAGGCCTTTCGCACTTTCACTAGTGCTTCGTCAGGAGCTTTGCAATATAAAGAAATTGACGATGAGATGTGAGGATAGTTTGTGGTGTGACACTGTTAATAGTGCCCTGGATCATCACCCCCGCCCCCCGCTCTCACAACAAGACTCTTATAATGAACAAGGAAATATTACAGAGATAAGAACTACTGAGAAACTCACAGGAGAGTAAACTGAACGGTGGTGTAAACTGAACGGTGGTGTAAACTGAACGGTGGTGTAAACTGAACGGTGGTGTAAACTGAACGGTGGTGTAAACTGAACGGTGGTGTAAACTGAAGATAATTGTTTACTGACTCTAAGTAGAAGTTTGTTAGATGTTCAGTTAACGTGGTCTGGTGGCTAGAGCTCTCGCTTCACACACGGAGGGCCCGGGTTCGATTCCCGGCGGGTGGAAACATTTCGACGTGTTTCCTTACACCTGTTGTCATGTTTACCTAGCAGCAAATAGGTACCTGGGTGTTAGTCGACTGGTGTGGGTCGCATCCTGGGGGACAAGATTAAGGACCCCAATGGAAATAAGACAGACAGTCCTCGATGACGCACTGACTTTCTTGGGTTATCCTGGGTGGCTAACCCTCCGGGGTTAAAAATCCTAAGAAAAAATCTTATCTTTCATGTTCATGAGTGTAACAATCCTGCCAGAGGATGGTAGTATTACCCAGGATGATTCAACAATCCTGCCAGAGGATGGTAGTATTACCCAGGATGATTCAACAATCCTGCCAGAGGATGGTAGTATTACCCAGGATGATTCAACAATCCTGCCAGAGGATGGTAGTATTACCCAGGATGATTCAACAATCCTGCCAGAGGATGGTAGTATTACCCAGGATGATTCAACAATCCTGCCAGAGGATGTAGTATTCCCAGGATGATTCAACAATCCTGCCAGAGGATGGTAGTATTACCCAGGATGATTCAACAATCCTGCCAGAGGATGGTAGTATTACCAGGATGATTCAACAATCCTGCCAGAGGATGGTAGTATTACCCAGGATGATTCAACAATCCTGCCAGAGGATGGTAGTATTACCCAGGATGATTCAACAATCATGCTAGAGGATGGTAGTATTACCCAGGATGATTCAACAATCATGCTAGAGGATGGTAGTATTACCCAGGATGATTGTTGATTACAAAATCTAGTTCGTGTGTTGCAGTACCAGGCAGTACTATAAGCAGTACCAGGCAGTACTATAAGCAGTACCAGGCAGTACCAGGCAGTACTATAAGCAGTACCAGGCAGTACTACAAGCAACACCAGTAGCACTAAAAACAAGGAGAATAGACGCAATAATATCTCCCATGATTTATACCTCCTGAATACACTAACAAAAACATTATGTACACTATTTACAAATGTACAAAGACTTCCAAAAGAAGCCAGCTTAATGAAGAACAGTGAATAATAACTATGATAAAGGAGAGATGAGAGAGAGAGAAACATACTCCAGTTGATGGTATGAGAGTCTGAGTGGAGAGAACAATTATATAAATAAAGTAATTATACCATTCTCCTCCTGCTTCTCCCCAGCTTCTTCCTGACAGGTAGGAATACCTCAGTATACCTCAGTATACGTCAGTATACCTAGCAAGAACCAGACAGCCAGGGTTATATACCTCCACTAGATAATGATAATAATAATTATTATCTTTATTTCTACCAGTACATGATACAACTTAAACAGACCATAGCTGACATCAATGACATACTATATAGAAAGTCCCTGGTTATGCAGAGCATTTCCCGCAACATAGGTTAATTATGTCCCCAGGATGCCACCCACACCAATTGTCTAACACCCAAGTACCTATTTTACTGCTAGATGAACAGGGACAGCAGGTGTCTTAAGGAAACCCGCCAAATGTTTCCACCCGTACCGGGGATCCAACCAGGGACCTCAATGTGTGAGGTGAGTGAGCTACCAACCGAGCTACGGGACACCATGCATCTAGTTAGTGTGCTTACACCTGAAAAAACACGACTAGGGATATTGTGCTTGGTCCTGAGCTCACCGAATAAACACTCAACACACTCAACACACGCAACACACGCAACACACTCAACACACGCAACACTGTCAACCTACAAATGCTTAAGAGGCACATAAGATCCCCAGTCTTCTAATAACATGTTTATTTTTCCACTATAATCTACCTTGTTCATAATTACTATCACATTTGCATTATCTGTTTGGTAAGGTGAAGGTCAGGATCTTCCCTTAATTCATGGTATAACTTAACAAATCTTTGATGACAATTGTCTTCAAAGATTTGTTATTGGAAGACGGGTGAACTTACGTGCCCCTTAAGACAATATTATGGAGAGGAGAGTGAGCACCAGACGCAGGGGTGATGTTAACCTCACAAGGTAAACACACACACACACACCTACTACTTTTTTATCAACACATTAGAGGAACAACACGAGTGAGAGAAGGTTAATACATCCGTCTGTTTGAACTTTGTGGTTAATGAAAAACATGTCAATATTAACTAACAACACGCAGGGCAGACAACTAGCACATCACACTCAACTAACAACACGCAGGGCAGACAACTAGCACATCACACTCAACTAACAACACGCATGGCAGACAACTAGCGCATCACACTCAACTAACAACACGCAGGGCAGACAACTAGCGCATCACACTCAACTAACAACACGCAGGGCAGACAACTAGCACATCACACTCAACTAACAACACGCAGGGCAGACAACTAGCACATCACACTCAACTAACAACACGCAGGGCAGACAACTACCACATCACACTCAACTAACAACACGCAGGGCAGACAACTACCACATCACACTCAACTAACAACACACAGGGCAGACAACTAGCACATCACACTCAACTAACAACACACAGGGCAGACAACTAGCACATCACACTCAACTAACAACACACAGGGCAGACAACTAGCACATCACACTCAACTAACAACACGCAGGGCAGACAACTAGCACATCACACTCAACTAACAACACACAGGGCAGACAACTAGCACATCACACTCAACTAACAACACACAGGGCAGACAACTAGCGCATCACACTCAACTAACAACACATAGGGCAGACAACTAGCACATCACACTCAACTAACAACACCAGGGCAGACAACTAGCCATCACACTCAACTAACAACACGCAGGGCAGACAACTAGCACATCACACTCAACTAACAACACGCAGGGCAGACAACTAGCGCATCACACTCAACTAACAACACCAGGGCAGACAACTAGCACATCACACTCAACTAACAACACACAGGGCAGACAACTAGCACATCACACTCATAACAAGCACAACAGGGCAGACAACGCGCATACACTCAACTAACAACACGCAGGGCAGACAACTAGCACATCACACTCAACTAACAACACGCAGGGCAGACAACTAGCACATCACACTCAACTAACAACACGCAGGGCAGACAACTAGCACATCACACTCAACTAACAACAAGCACATCACACTCAACTAACAACAAGCACAACACACAGCTAACACATCACACTCAACTAACAACAAGCACATCACACTCAACTAAAAACAAGCACAACACACAGCTAACACATCACACTCAACTAACAACAAGCACATCACACTCAACTAACAACAAGCACATCACACTCAACTAACAACAAGCACAACAGACAACTAACACACACACTCAACTAACAACAAGCACAACAGACAACTAACACATCACACTCAACTAACAACAAGCACAACAGACAACTAACACATCACACTAAACTAACAACAAGCACAACAGACAACTAACACATCACACTCAACTAACAACAAGCACATCACACTCAACTAACAACAAGCACATCACACTCAACTAACAACAAGCACAACAGACAACTAACACACCACACTCAACTAACAACAAGCACAACAGACAACTAACACATCACACTCAACTAACAACAAGCACAACAGACAACTAACACATCACACTCAACTAACAACAAGCACAACAGACAGCTAACACATCACACTCAACTAACAACAAGCACAACAGACAGCTAACACATCACACTCAACTAACAACAAGCACAACAGACAACTAACACATCACACTCAACTAACAACAAGCACAACAGACAGCTAACACATCACACTCAACTAGCAACAAGCACAACAGACAGCTAACACATCACCCTCAACTAACAACAAGCACAACAGACAGCTAACACATCACACTCAACTAACAACAAACAGTGCAGACTCTGCCACAACTTACTAATGAATGAGATAAATGATCTAACAACCAGTTTGAATGACCATCTAGGCTGAGTCTGCATAATAATCACCTCGCCTCTGAGGCTCCAACATCGTCTTCAGTTCTCAAGATGTCGTCACAACGACAGTAAAACCAATTAAAATAAAACCTTCGTTAATTCTGTAAGATCTGTTTTACCCTTAAATCCAACAAAAAACATTTGTAAAAAAAAACTAAAAAAATGAAACACCTGTTTTAGAGTACATCGTAAAATAATGTGTGTAATCCTGCACGAGGTTGTTTTTTTGTAAAAGTGTAGGAAAAAAAGAGAACAGCTGTAATAAAAGTAGTTATGATTTAGCATGGATCGTAAAACACGATTTACAAGCATTAACAGTTTGCTTGATTGTGGTGAAGACACGAACCCTAGAAGCATGACTAAGATTACTTAGATTTCTGTTGCTGTCTTAGATTTCTGTTGCTGTCTTTCTTAGATTACTATTGTTCTGTCTTTGATTACTGTTGCTGTCTTAGATTCCTCTTGCTCTATCTCTCTTACATTACTGTTGCTGTCTTAGATTACTGTTACTGTCTCTCTTAGATCACTCTTGCTCCTCCTCCCTCAGGTTCGTGGGTTACCTCAGCATGCTCCTCCTCCCTCAGGTTCGTGGGTTACCTCAGCATGCTCCTCCTCCCTCAGGTTCGTGGGTTACCTCAGCATGCTCCTCCCTCAGGTTCGTGGGTTACCTCAGCATGCTCCTCCCTCAGGTTCGTGGGTTACCTCAGCATGCTTCTCCTCCCTCAGGTTCGTGGGTTACCTCAGCATGCTCCTCCCTCAGGTTCGTGGGTTACCTCAGCATGCTCCTCCCTCAGGTTCGTGGGTTACCTTAGCATGCTCCTCCCTCAGGTTCGTGGGTTACCTCAGCATGCTCCTCCCTCAGGTTCGTGGGTTACCTCAGCATGCTCCTCCCTCAGGTTCGTGGGTTACCTCAGCATGCTCCTCCCTCAGGTTCTTGGGTTACCTCAGCATGCGCCTCCCTCAGGTTCGTGGGTTACCTCAGCATGCGCCTCCCTCAGGTTCGTGGGTTACCTCAGCATCATCAAGCTCCTCCTCCCTCAGGTTCGTGGGTTACCTCAGCATGCTCCTCCTCCCTCAGGTTCGTGGGTTACCTCAGCATGCTCCTCCTCCCTCAGGTTCGTGGGTTACCTCAGCATGCTCCTCCCTCAAGTTCGTGGGTTACCTCAGCATGCTCCTCCCTCAAGTTCGTGGGTTACCTCAGCATGCTCCTCCTCCCTCAGGTTCGTGGGTTACCTCAGCATCATCAAGCCCCCCTCCTCCCTCAGGTCTCGTGGGTTACCTCAGCATGCTCCCTCCTCCCTCAGGTTCGTGGGTTACCTCAGCAGTCATCAAGCTCCCTCCTCCCTCAGGTTCGTGGGTTACCTCAGCATGCTCCTCCTCCCTCAGGTTCGTGGGTTACCTCAGCATCATCAAGCTCCTCCTCCCTCAGGTTCATGGGTTACCTCAGCATGCTCCTCCTCCCTCAGGTTCGTGGGTTACCTCAGCATGCTCCTCCTCCCTCAGGTTTCAGGTGGGGTTACCTCAGCATCATCAAGCTCCTCCTCCCTCAGGCTTTCATCGTGGGTTACCTCAGCATGCTCCTCCTCCCTCAGGTTCGTGGGTTACCTCAGCATCTCACTCCTCCCCTCAGGTTCGTGGGTTACCTACCAGCATGCTCCTCCTCCTCAGGTTCGTGGGTTACCTCAGCATGCTCCTCCTCCATCAGGTTCGTGGGTTACCTCAGCATGCTCCTCCCTCAGGTTCGTGGGTTACCTCAGCATGCTCCTCCTCTCAGGTTCGTGGGTTACCCCAGCATGCTCCTCCTCCTCAGGTTCGTGGGTTACCTCAGCATGCTCCTCCTCCATCAGGTTCGTGGGTTACCTCAGCTGCTCCTCCCCTCAGGTTCGTGGGTTACCTCAGCATGCTCCTCCTCCATCAGGTTCGTGGGTTACCTCAGCATGCTCCTCCTCCCTCAGGTTCGTGGGTTACCTCAGCATGCTCCTCCTCCCTCAGGTTCGTGGGTTACCTCAGCATGCTCCTCCTCCCTCAGGTTCGTGGGTTACCTCAGCAGCTCCTCCTCCATCAGGTTCGTGGGTTACCTCAGCATGCTCCTCCTCCCTCAGGTTCGTGGGTTACCTCAGCATGCTCCTCCTTCAGGTTCGTGGGTTACTCAGCATGCTCCTCCTCCATCAGGTTCGTGGGTTACTCAGCATGCTCCTCCTCCATCAGGTTCGTGGGAAGTTACTTCTCAGCATGCTCCTCCTCCCTCAGGTTCGTGGGTTACCTCAGCATGCTCCTCCTCCTCAGGTTCGTTGAGTTCACTTCAGCATGCTCCTCCTCCCTCAGGTTCGTGGGTTACTCAGCATGCTCCTCCTCCCTCAGGTTCTTGGGTTACCTCATCAAGCTCCTCCTCCCTCAGGTTCGTGGACGCCAGGGATCGTAAACTGGTGAAGAAGAAAAAGTCGAGCAAGCACCGCGTGAGCAGTCGCGCCCTTATGAACCTTCACAACAACGAGGCTGGACGCAAGGTAGGTCCACACTCCCGTCTTTATCTTAGGTAATTTAGATCTTACTGCACGTCACTTACTTATTTCTGCAGAATTAGGTCGAAAATCCCATCTTCATCTTACTTAATTTAGATCTTACTGCATGTCATTTACTCATTTCTGGAAAATTAAGTCGACAATTGCATCTTTATCTTAGGTAATTTAGGCCTTGTTTACCGACAACTTCACGACAGAAGAGTGATATACTCGATGAAAAGATGGTCGAAAACCCTACTTCTATCCAAGCTAATTTAGCCCTTACGTTCCAGCAACTTCTGAGTACGAAAGGGATTTACTCACTTTTTATGACTTAGGTCGATAATCCCACGTTTATCTAAGTTAAATGAGGCCTTAGAGCCCTACAACTTCGGGATAAGAATGTGCTTCACTCATATTTTGCATAGTAGGTTTATAACCCCACATAAAACTTAGGCAATTTAAGCCCTAGCATTTTTTAATTGCTTCACTACGAGCAAGGTTGGTCGATGATCCCATCTTAAACTAAAGCAATTTAAGTCTTACTGGTTTACTCACCACATACTACAAGACCAAACACAAGGTCGATACATAAATGCTTTAACAAGGTAATTTGGGTCTTATTGCCCTGTGAATTGGGGGAAGAACGTGTTTTACTCCCCGCATGCTACAAGGCCGGACGCAAGGTCGTTGTGTAAATGCTTTAACAAGGTAATTTGAGTCTTAATGCCCTGTAACTTGGAACAAAGTAATTGAAGCAGTTATCACAA
>WNWK01000625.1:170000-175000 GCA_009830355.1 Cherax destructor
CACATTTATTAATTTTATAATAATAATTATTATTATTATTATTACAGTCGCTAAACCCGTAGGACTCACAGCGCCTGGGGTGATAAGAGATAATTAGAATTAATCCTAAACTAAAGGGTTGTCTAGCTCCAATTCCTGGGATTCAGAGCCCTCGTCAGGATGAAGAAATGGTTGATGAGGAGTGACAGACACCTGAATACTTGAGTCACCCCGTCCATCTGGAGGGCAATGGACCCCTAACTAAAGTATTTATTCAATCAGTAAGAAAGAAGCTGCTGGGCGAGACCAACTTGTGACTTGTGCCTTATATGTCATACTTTTTTGGTCACAGACTGAGAGATATTTGGACCCAGACCACCAGACCTTTTATGCTCAGACCAACACACAATATACAAAAAAGTTTTTTTTATATTATTATTCCTTCTTCTTCTTCTTCTTCTTCTTCTTCTTCTTCTTCTTCTTCTTCTTCTTCTTCTTCTTCTTATTATTATTATTATTATTATTATTATTATTATTATTATTATTATTATTATTAATTCATCAGTGAAGGGGACTTATAATTTCTCAATTTTTTCCCAATTATTTCTTCCCTCAAATCTTTGTTTTTATTTCATTCACAACACGAGAACGCCTCACCCGATCGACTCCAAATTTTCACCTCTTATGTACAGTAACCAGGACAAAATTCAAAAAGTTAATGTCATGTGTAGGAGCCCTATGACCAGAGTTGCAGGACACCATTCACCAGCATCCTGGAATGGCTGGGATAACTTACCAAAATCCTCAGTGGCGGAGCTTCGAACCTTCACAAAAGCTGTCACTCAATTCTACGACGGTGGAGAGCGGAATTCCAGCATTAAGAGTGAAAATTTGGGGTATTAGTTTCCATGTGATGACTTGTGGGTGTTTCTCCTCGTTACCTACAAATCTTCAACGCTAATATTCAACTGTATTGCAAACGTATGCCGCACTCTGCACTATTCCTTCCTCGTGCATTGAGGTACAGGGGACTGGGGTGAAACATAGCGAGATAAAGCTCTACACGGAGCGAAAATGGTTCTGGCGAAGGGCTCTAGATTCAAGGAAATGAAGCTACCATCCCTTCCTAGTCCTTGGATCAAACCCCATGACCTTCCGTTCCCAGTTTGCTAGAAAACTCTAGTAGACCACTCTATTGGACCACTGTACTAGACCACTCTTCTAGACCACTGTACTAGACCACTCTGCTAGACCACTGTACTAGACCACTCTTCTAGACCACTGTACTAGACCACTCTGCTAGACCACTGTACTAGACCACAGTACTAGACCACTCTACTGGACCACTGTACTAGACCACTGTGCTAGACCACTGTACTAGACCACTGTACTAGACCACTCTACTGGACCACTGTGCTAGACCACTCTGCTAGACCACTGTACTAGACCACTGTACTAAACCATTCTGCTAGACCACTGTACTAGACCACTCTGCTAGACCCCTGTACTAAACCACTCTGCTAGACCACTGTACTAGACCACTCTGCTAGACCACCTTACTAGAGCACTCTGCTAGACCACCTTACTAGAGCACCCTCCTAGACCACCTTACTAGAGCACTCTGAGACAGTGTGTCTAGCAGACACCTTCCTGACGCCTAAGATAAGTCCAAGAGTGCGGGAGGCCGCTGGTCTCAGACCATTAAATTAGAGAGCAGCAGCTCATGCGAGGTGGGGCAGGGAGTTGTAATGACAGACTGGTCCAGGACCTTGAGAACACCAGGTTATCATCACGGCAAAAACAATCACAATACCCTGGCTGCTACAATTCACAACTAACACACGAGTCACAATACCCTGGCTGCTACAATTCACAACTAACACACGAGTCACAATACCCTGGCTGCTACAATTCACAACTAACACACGAGTCACAATACCCTGGCTACTACAATTCACAACTAACACACGAGTCACAATACCCTGGCTACTACAATTCACAACTAACACACGAGTCACAATACCCTGGCTGCTACAATTCACAACTAACACACGAGTCACAATACCCTGGCTGCAGTGTACATCCCATCTCTCTGACACACTTAAACCAGACACATGTAAACCACAGGTAAACCAGACACAGGTAAAACAGACACATGTAAACCACAGGTAAACCAAACACATGTTAACCAAAGACATGTAAACCACGGGAGTAACAAGTACAGTTTCTACTGTATAAATAAATCGGGTGTAGAATGCAAGCCACGCGCAGCTGACTAGTTGTATTAAATACAACATTCACCCCTTGAATTGCTTAGATGCATAATGCATTCAAAGCAACGTGGACTGACTTAGACATGAGTTGACTTAGACATGGGTAGACTTAGAAATGGGTTGACTCAAAGGAAGATGGCAGCTTATCTAGTTTATTATAAATTATTATCAAGTATATAACTATTATAAATTATTATCAGTATAACTATTATAAATTATCATAACTATTATAAATTACTATCAGTATAACTATTATAAATTATTATCAAGTATAACTATTATAAATTATTATCAAGTATAACTATTATAAATTATCAGTATAACTATTATAAATTATTATAAAATATAACTAAAATTATGTAGTATCATAGCAATATAATTCTCAAATATAACTGTCAAGTACACTAGTCAATCAGGTCTGATTTATAGATAGGGCAGCTCCAATTCCGGGGATCAAGAACCCTGTGAGGTGCGCCCAGATTGAAGAGTTCTGACATACCTACCTGGAGAGTGCCACGGTAATTAGGCAACTGTAAAACCCCGTCAAGGTGACTTGATACAGTCACTGGTCAGTCAGGCAACACACACACACACACACACACACACACACACACAGGGAAAATTATAGTGTTGAGGAGAGAGAGAGAGAGAATACATTGTGATGTACTGGCTCCCAGACAGTGCCACAAATACACAACTGAGAAACAATGCTGCTGGGAGTCTCTGGCAATGAGTTTGTTTACATAACAAATCAGTCATCCGATTTAACAGCTTATGGGATATACGCCAGATATACTGGGATATTACGCCAGATATGCTGGGATATATAACATATATGTTGGGATATACGCCAGATATGCTGGGATATACTCCAGATATACTGGGATATATAAGTTATGTTGGGATATACGCCAGATATGCTGGGATATAGGCCAGATATACTGGGATACATGCCAGATATGCTGGGATATAGGCCAGATATACTGGGATACATGCCAGATATGCTGGGATATACGCCAGATATACTGGGATATACGCCAGATATACTGGGATATACGCCAGATGTGCTAGGATATACACCAGAGATACTGGGATATGCCCCATAATGCTGGGATATACACCAGATATTCTGATATACGCAAGCTGTGATATACGCCAAACATAGAGATGCACACGTATCTCGGGTATATACACTGAGATATACATCACTCCGTGATTATACACTGAGATATGCATTAATCCGTGTATATACTCTCAGATATACAACTCTCCGTGTATATACGCTGAGTGGAGGCGCTTATATGTAACAGTGAAGATACCAGTCAGCCTGCCACCCCTCCATCATGATGTCTGTCAGCCTGCCACCCCTCCACCATGATGTCTGTCAGTCTGCCACCCCTCCACCATGATGTCTGTCAGCCTGCCACCCCTCCACCATGATGTCTGTCAGTCTGCCACCCCTCCACCATGATGTCTGTCAGCCTGCCACCCCTCCACCATGATGTCTGTCAGCCTGCCACCCCTCCACCATGATGTCTGTCAGTCTGCCACCCCTCCATCATGATGTCTGTCAGCCTGCCACCCCTCCACCATGATGTCTGTCAGCCTGCCACCCCTCCACCATGATGTCTGCCAACCTGCCACCCCTCCACCATGATGTCTGTCAGTCTGCCACCCCTCCACCATGATGTATGTCAGCCTGCCACCCCTCCACCATGATGTCTGTCAGCCTGCCACCCTCCACCATGATGTCTGTCAGTCTGCCACCCCTCCACCATGATGCCTGTCAGCCTGCCACCCCTCCACCATGATGCCTGTCAGCCTGCCACCCCTCCACCATGATGTCTGTCAGTCTGCCACCCCTCCACCATGATGTCTGTCAGTCTGTCACCCCTCCACCATGATGTCTGTCAGCCTTCCACCCCTCCACCATGATGTCTGTCAGTCTGCCACCCCTCCACCATGATGTCTGTCAGTCTGCCACCCCTCCACCATGATGTCTGTCAGTCTGCCACCCCTCCACCATGATGTATGTCAGCCTGGCACTCTTCTACCATGCTGTGTCTGTCAGCCTGCCACCAGTCCACAAGATGTGTCTGTCAGCCTGCCACCAGTCCACAAGATGTGTCTGTCAACCTGCCACTCTTCCCAAAAACATGTGTCTGTCAGCCTGCGACCTCCCGCCAAGATGTGTCTGTCAGCCTGTCATCCTTCCACAAGATGTGTCTGTCAGCCTGCCACCTACCAAGACGCATCTACTATGTCCTTGCTGACAGCTGACAGAGGGCGGTACATCTGACAGACCTGCTGTTCCTCCTCATTGTCAGCTTAACTCAGCTTATCTCAACTTCTACAGTTACAAATGCCCTCAGCTTAGTGCCCCAGCTGCCCGCACTCAGCTATCATTTCACTGCTCCCCAGGCGGTCACTGCTTGATGGCTTGGTACAACCCAGGCGGTCATTGCTTGGTACAACCCAGGCGGTCACTGCTTGGTACAACCCAGGCGGTCACTGCTTGGTACAACCCAGGCGGTCACTGCTTGGTACAACCCAGGCGGTCACTTCTTGATGGCTTGGTACAACCCAGGTGGTCACTGCTTGATGGCTTGGTACAACCCAGGCGGTCACTTCTTGATGGCTTGGTACAACCCAGGCGGTCACTGCTTGGTACAACCCAGGTGGTAACTGCTTGGTACAAACCCAGGTGGTAACTGCTTGGTACAACCCAGGTGGTAACTGCTTGGTACA
>WNWK01000625.1:180000-192500 GCA_009830355.1 Cherax destructor
AAATTTATTCACGTCATCTCGTAGTGAAGATTTACAGTCTTGTTTATCATTTATTTTAAGTAAGATTTTTGCTTCGTCTGCAAACATTGTCATGAGTTTTTTTTTAATTTCTTGTGGTGAATCATTTATGTAAATTAAAAGCGTCATTGTAAGAAGAACAGAGCCTTGTGGCACTCCACTTGTGATGTCTCCCCACCAGAGAGAGAGACAGAGAGAGAGAGAGAGAGAGAGAGAGAGAGAGAGAGAGAGAGAGAGAGAGAGAGAGAGAGAGAGAGAGAGAGAGAGAGAGAGAGACATAGAGAGAGAGAGAGAGAGAGAGAGAGAGACAGAGAGAGAGAGACAGACAGACAGACAGATAGAGACAGAGAGGGGGAAGAGAAGGGTTGCAGAACCCATTAAGATAAAGTGAGAATGCAAACTACGGAGAGAAAAAATAAATGCGGGTGAAACGTGGTGTGGTTTAACCCCCCGTTGCTGCGTGTGTTGCAGCGCTGTGCACACACACGATGGCAAGTAACTTGTCATCGCTGCAAGACAGCCAGGGATGATGGGAGGGAGGGAGGGAAGAAAGGAAGGAGGGAGGGAGAGATGGAGCTAGGGGAAGATGGAGTGCAGATTCAACATCAATATTATCAAGTTAAATCGGTGAGTGGGTGATGTATTGAGCAGACAGGTGCTTCAGATCATACCACTCAGGGGATCATACCACTCAGTTAACACCGGATCATTAGCTCGCAAGATCCTCGGATCCATAACACTGCAGCGGTGTGGTTAAGACGTATACATGGTTGGTTGGTTAATGGGGTTTCAAGCATACCTACTAAACCAGGGTTATCAAGGCTGCAGGTCGCCTGTTCACCACCAGTCAAGAATTAATATCCAAAACAGTGATTAAAGCAAACAGTGTATATACAGTGAAAGACATGCGCCTCTCAGTGTATATACAGTGAAAGACATGCGCCTCTCAGTGTATATACAGTGAAAGACATGCGCCTCTCAGTGTATATACAGTGAAAGACATGCGCCTCTCAGTGTATATACAGTGAAAGACATGCGCCTCTCAGTGTATATACAGTGAAAGACATGCGCCTCTCAGTGTATATACAGTGAAAGACATGCGCCTCTCAGTGTATATACAGTGAAAGGCATGCGCCTCTCAGTGTATATACAGTGAAAGACATGCGCCTCTCAGTGTATATACAGTGAAAGACATGCACCTCTCAGTGTATATACAGTGAAAGACATGCTACTCTCAGTGTATATACAGTGAAAGACATGCGCCTCTCAGTGTATATACAGTGAAAGACATGCACCTCTCAGTGTACACATACCTTGTAACACAAAGTTTAATGCAGTCTTCACTGAAGATGTTTCGCCCAAAAGATGGACGAAACGTCGTCGTGGAAGATTCCATTAAGCTTTGTCACAAAATAAGGTCGTTTACTACGTGGGCCAAACATTATCAAGCGATAATGTTTGGCCCACGCGTTATTACTTGACACGTCAACATTATGACGTCTGGGGATGTCTGGCAATGATCAACTCTACAATGAACCTTAAAACAAAAGTGAACCTTAACACTCTACGCGAGGCGAAGTTGAACCTCATACCCTGAATATTCGCAATTAATGGTTCGTCAGGGCATGAATTTCCCTAGACTTGTCTCAGTACAGACCTCGGTCTGTGATGCTGTTCTATGGAGCAGCTCGGCACAGCTCTCAGTCTGTGGCTGTGTAAGTGAAACCATCTTGAGTGCAGTTCCTGGACCCATTATGCACCTCTGTAATCTGGATGGGTATGGGGTGCATAATAAAGATATTAAACTAACACTAACTTGAGTGTTGGAGGTAATGACGTCAGGAAGGTTGGAAGCGAGGACCTGCTCAGAAAAGATTCAGGAAGTCTATTGAAACTATTAAAGAAAGGGAGAGAGAGAGAGAGAGAGAGAGATGGGGGGGGGGTTACACTTATGATATGCTACTCTGCCAACGATGAGAGTGGGAAACGAACGGCTATTCAGGGTTACTAAAGTTAATTATCGCTGGGTTAGTACTGTGAGGAGGCGAAGATCAAGTTATGGACAAACGGAATGTTTTTTCTCCTCACAAAGCTGTTATATACTCAAAGAATGGCACACCCTCTTGGCACACTCTCTTCACGCTTGGCGGTCCAAAGTTTAAGCTGATACAGTGAGGAGATAGTAACTTGCCTGATGGTTTAAATCATTATATGTAGTACATAAATAGTATACAATAATCATTATGTCCTTGAATTTCTATTGATAAAGCCACTGGAGGGCGAAACGTCTACAAATAAAAATACGCAGGTGTTGCACATGTGTCTAATTCTTCAAACTATTGTACACCAGTGGTCTTGGAGGCTTCAATAATTGGTAAACTGTGAACTGCATACACACATGAAGAGACTGTGAAATTAACACGAACAGAAGCTTAAAGCAGCTGAGAAAGAAACCTGTGTATACTTGGGAGGGGAGTGGCGTAGCGCAGCTCTCAACGATAACTGTGACGGACTGAAATATGTCAAGAAAAACTGCACTGATGAAAACAACGCAAACAATGGAAAAACACAGCGAAGGAAAAACAGAATTACAGAAGCACTCGGAGTTCACCAGCCAGGGAGCAGGAGCACTAGAAGTTTCCCACCCAGAGAGCAAGAGCACTAGAAGTCTCTCACCCAGGGAGCAAGAACTAGAAGTCTCTCACCCAGGTAGCAAGAACTAGAAGTCTCTCACCCAGGTAGAAAGAGAACTAGACGTCTCTCACCCAGGAAGCAAAAACTAGAAGTCTCCCTCGTAAATCCCAAACGACTCGACAAGACCTCTAACTCCTTCGGGAGAAATACAGTCTCCCGAATCCCGAAGGACACAGCCTCGAGGAAGCCAGAGAGAACGGAGAATCTTACAGATCTCCGAGGAACAACAGCACCCTGAGTCTTGCAGACCAGCAGCAGCACCCTGAGTCCTACAGAACAACAGCAGTACCCTGAGTCCTACAGAAAGGTAGCAGCTGCAAATGGCTGACACCTATCTCCCCAACAGCAGCTGCATCACGTCCGCAATCCTTAAAAAAAATCGTAGCAGCAACCAAAACGTCGCTATTGTGGAGCCAGCGCCTCGCAGAAACTCCAATGAACAGCAATAACAGAAGCCTCAGGGAAGACCAACAAGAGGCGCCTAGCGAAATAGCAACAGTAACTTCAGGAGACTTGCGGGACAACAACAGAAACCACAGTCTGAGCATCAACATCAAGTGTCATAGGTAACAACAGCAACAGCAACAACAGGAGCCTCCGGGAACAGCAATCCCAGCAGCTTTAGAAGCATCAAGAAACAGCAGCAGAAGCTGGAATCTTAGGTGCTTCAGGGAACAACAGCAGGCAGCAGGAGCCCGAGGGAACGCCAGCAGTAGCAGGAACCTGAGGGAACAGCAACAGCAGGAACCTGAGGGAACAGCAACAGCAGGAACCTGAGGGAACAGCAACAGCAACAACAGGAGGGGGCTGGGGCGGTAGTTAGGAGGGGGAGGGGGCGCCGCTCCAGGACAAGTACCCTCTGGTACTCAAGTGCCACACTCCTTCACATTTTCCACGGTTCAGAGTGCCACAATTACCTCGCCCCTGCATCGATTTACGCGGCCTCCCTCGTCTGTCCAGGCTCCAGTGATGCCAGGCTCCAAGGGTGCCAGGCTCCAGTGGTGCCAGGCTCCAGGGGTATCAAGTTCCAGGGGTGCCAGCCTGCTAGGGAAATGGGCAGGACAAGTTAGGCTAGGGGTGCCAGCCTGCTCAGAAATATCAAACTAAGCTAGGAACCTACTGAGTTAGATCATACTAGGTTATATACATACTGGTTAAGGTTATACTAGGTTATATACCTAATGAAGATCATACCAGTTCATATACATACAGATGTGATAAATGGTTTTGAAAACCGACAAGTTGAAAATTTAGACACTTATGCAACATATGGGAATCTTTATTGAAGAAACGTTACCTCTGTAATCTTTTGACTGCCGCCCACAGGATGGGTATGGGGTGCATAATAAAGATATTAAACTAACACTCAGTGGCTTCATCAGTCCAAACTTGTCGGTTTTCAAAACCATTTATCACATCTGTCAGACACTGCAACATCATGGGATCTTGATACAAAGAATTCTTCAACACTTGTCCAACCTTTGGACGAAGACCTACTTACACTAGTGGATGGTTCCACTGTGATCCCGCCTCCTCCTGCTTCCACTCACCTGACTACAGTATATAAGCCACTTCTCTGGCCCTATGCTGTACTTCCTACAAGATTGATGGACTGAACACATCGACTCCAGGCTGAGGGACTGATTACCTCAAACTCCTCCTCTCCTTACACCTTTCTGCTTTGTATTGGACTGATGAAGCCACTGTGTGGCGAAGCGTTTCTTCAATAAAGATTCCCATATGTTGCATAAGTGTCTCAATCTTCATACATACTGATAAACATAATACCAGGTCAGGAACATAATAGAGGAACACTAGAGAGAGCCTGCTAGACCCATGCTACGCAGATCCTTATATTCATTCCTAACTTATTTTTAAAGCTACCAAAGGATTTATCTTCAGTGACTATTTGTCAAAGTGTTCCACTGACGCTGGAAATAGTACAAAGGTAATTTTAAGTTGTTACATCCTTTAGCCCTGATAGCAGATGTTTGCTATCAGTCTTGATGAATGTTCTCGTCAAGACTGATAGCATGAACACCTGTAAGAACATAAGAAAGGAGGAACACTGTAGCAGGCCTACTGGCCCATACTAGGCTGGTCCTTCTCAAGGCTGAGAAACTTGTCACCTCAAACTACTTCTCCACGTCTTTCACCGTCCCCTTCCCCCCAGTCATTATTGTCTGTGTTGGATTGATAAAGCCACTGGTGGGCGAAATGTCTCTACAATAAAGATACCCGTGTTACACATATCTCACTCTTTGCATCTCCTTGTTAGTTTTGTAGATCATTAATAACATGATCTCTCCCCACCCCTCCTCTCATTCTACGTTGAAAGTGTTCAGTCCTTTAGATTTGATCTACGATAAACATTAAAATATATATGTACACATATGAACATAAAATCGATTTACATTTGGTATAGCAAGGGAAAGTAAGCCTCCCGCAGTGCTTCTCTCTGAGGTTTAGGTAGAGCTCCTTGGGTCATAGTGTAGTTAAGTATTTTTTCCCCTCTGGTAGGCTTCTTTGGAATTGTTTTCGATATCTACACACTCTTGTGAGATATATGCGGCAGGTTTCAGAGTAAGAGGAGATCTACATTATGAGATATATGCGGCAGGTTTCAGAGTAAGAGGAGATCTACATTATGAGATATATGCGGCAGGTTTCAGAGGAGCTGCTGGCTAGATCGAGGAAGGACCATTTAAAAAAGGCAGCTACAAAGAAAAGTACACATGTTGAGGAGAGTGTAGGCTTCAAGCAGAAGCTCCAGATATTCTCTACACAACAGAATCCATTACTTACGAGGGTATCCTTTTCAAGACCCATGTCAAAGATATATCAAAGGTATGGTAAGCAGGTCCTCTCTCCTATGCTTCCCAGCATCATTTCCTCCAATGGGAAGGCAGATAATAGGGTCGTCCTCATTACCAGTCATGATGCTTCCTCTATCCCAGCCCCAGGAACATACTCTCTGCCTCTTCTTCCCATATTTGCTGCACGAAACTCTCTCTCTAAATATAATCTGGGAAACCCCTACAATCAGAACATTCTTGCTTCCACTGGTGGCCTTCCTTGCCTTCTTCCAGATGCTTTCCTAGAAAGGGGTATCCTAACCTCACATTCTAAACTGTCCAAATATATCTTAGAGACAATGTCATAACCACACATATCCTTGAGAGGGTATAATGACCTTATATTCTAGATTGTCCAAATATCATATCCTAGAATGTCCTAACCCCACATATTCTAGAGAGGTTGTCCTTACATTCTAATAAGGGGCTCCCCTAGCATCAAATACTAGAGAGGGTATCTTCATATCACATGACAGAGTGTATTACTAGATGACTAGTGTTAAGCTCATTATGACATGAGACAGTTAAGAGACTCGCTCACCTGCTCTCATTTGTTTGTCAAGTGATGATTCTCTGCTGTCACACTTTGTGTATGTGCGAATTATGTTCTGTGTGTGTGTAGTTCTTTACAGAGACGTATTTACGAGGGTTAAGATTTAGCTCCTGGTCCCGCCTCCTAGACCACATTGATCAGCATCACTTACTTCTGGCTTCTTGGGTCTTATCATATCTAGTCTTGAAGCTGTGTATTAAGTTTTCCTCCACTACTGTGTCATTCAAGTCATTCCACTTTTCAACCACCTTGAGACTAAATAAATACTTCCTGACATCACTATGATTCATCTGTGTCTTCAGCTTCCACCTGTGTCACCTTGTTCCTGGTCCTCTTAATTCAGTGTGTCCCTATCAATTCCTCTTAAGATTTTGTACGTCGTAATCATGTCTCCCCTTGTCCTTCTCACCTCCAAGTCGTCAGGTTCTCTCCCCTCTTTTTTTATCTAGTTAACCAATATTTCCTCTTTATCTTATAATTTCTTTGATTTCCCTTCTAATCTCTGATTTTTCTTCCTTTGTTTTCCTTTTCCTTCTCTCTCCACTTCACCTCCTCTTCCTTCTCTACATCTTCTTCATTGTGTTCCTCTCCTCCTCTACCTTTTTTTCTTCCTATCTTCCTCTCCTCCTCCTTGTCGTTCTCCACCTCCTCTTCCTCTCCTCCTCCTTGTCGTTCTCCACCTCCTCTTCCTCTCCTCCTCCTCGTCGTTCTCCACCTCCTCTTCCTCTCCTCCTCCTCGTCGTTCTCCACCTCCTCTTCCTCTCCTCCTCCTTGTCGTTCTCCACCTCCTCTCCTCCTCCTTGTCGTTCTCCACCTCCTCTTCCTCTCCTCCTCCTGTCGTTCTCCACCTCCTCTCCTCTCCTCCTCCTCGTCGTTCTCCACCTCCTCTTCCTCTCCTCCTCCTCGTCGTTCTCCACCTCCTCTTCCTCTCCTCCTCCTCGTCGTTCTCCACCTCCTCTTCCTCTCCTCCTCCTTGTCGTTCTCCACCTCCTCTTCGTCTCCTCCTCCTCGTCGTTCTCCACCTCCTCTTCGTCTCCTCCTCCTCGTCGTTCTCCACCTCCTCCTCGTCGTTCTCCACCTCCTCCTCGTCGTTCTCCACCTCCTCCTCGTCGTTCTCCACCTCCTCCTCGTCGTTCTCCACCTCCTCCTCGTCGTTCTCCACCTCCTCTTCCTCTCCACCTCCTCTTCGTCTCTCCCCTCCGTCGCCCGGGGCTTCTCACTGCTTCACCATCTCAACAACTGGAAACAGAAAAAGAGAAATGTCGCGTGGTCAAGAGGCTATTCCTATCTCTCCTCACTCCCCCCCCCCCTTAGTAGAGAAGAGGTAAGAGGGAGGGAGAAGAGAGGGAGCTCTTTCCTCTAGTAGAGAAGCAGCAGCAGCAGCAGCAGCAGCAGTAGGTAAGGCAGCAGGGAGAAGAGAAGGTGAAGAACATGGGGAAAAAGGTGCATAGGAAACGCCATAGTTATCATCTTAAGTCACCATCTTCATCATCTTAAATCATCATCTCTGCCATCTTAAGTCACCATCTTTCCTCATCTTCGTCATCTTAAGTCACCATCTTCATCTTCGTCATCTTAAGTTACCATCTTCATCATCTTATGTTACCATCTTCATCTTCATCATCTTAAGTCAGCATCTTCATCCCCGTCATTATCTTCGTTATATATATGCAGTAAACATGAGGGTCTGGGGGCAGACCATCCCTGGGTTCTTGGCAATCACAAAAACACTCTTTTTTTTAAGGTTTGACGAAGAGTAGGAGGAGGAGGAGGGGGGGAGGAAGAGGAGGAGCGGGGAGTAGCGGGGAGGAAGAGTAGGAGGAGGAGGAGAAGGAAGAAGTTATAAAAACCCCTAAGGAAGAGTGCGGGACAGTACAGTCTGAAAAATTGTCGACATTGACTGAAAGTGGAAAAATATTCCTGACTGTATTTTTGTTCTATGACGAGGCTGTCAGCTGTATTGTTTCTTGACGAGGCTGTCAGCTATATTTATATTTCATGACGAGGCTGTCAGCTGTATTGTTTCATGACGAGGCTGTCAGCTGTATTGTTTCATGACGAGGCTGTCAGCTATACTGTTTCTTGACGAGGCTGTCAGCTATATTTATATTTCATGACGAGGCTGTCAGCTATATTTATATTTCATGACGAGGCTGTCAGCTGTATTGTTTCATGACGAGGCTGTCAGCTATATTGTTTCCTGACGAGGCTGTCAGCTATATTTCTTGACGAGGCTGTCAGCTATATTTCTTGACGAGGCTGTCAGCTATATTGTTTCTTGACGAGGCTGTCAGCTGTATTGTTTCTTGACGAGGCTGTCAGTAATATTTATATTTCATGACGAGGCTGTCAGCTGTATTGTTTCATGACGAGGCTGTCAGCTATATTGTTTCTTGACGAGGCTGTCAGCTATATTTATATTTCATGACGAGGCTGTCAGCTGTATTGTTTCATGACGAGGCTGTCAGCTGTATTGTTTCATGACGAGGCTGTCACCTGTACTGTTTCATGACAAGGTTGTCAGCTATATTTATATTTCATGACGAGGCTGTCAGCTGTATTGTTTCATGACGAGGCTGTCAGCTATATTGTTTCTCGACGAGGCTGTCAGCTATATTGTTTCTTGACGAGGCTGTCAGCTATATTGTTTCTTGACGAGGCTGTCAGCTATATTTATATTTCATGACGAGGCTGTCAGTTGTATTGTTTCATGACGAGGCTGTCAGCTGTATTGTTTCATGACGAGGCTGTCAGCTGTATGTATTGTTTCATGACGAGGCTGTCAGCTGTATTGTTTCATGACGAGGCTGTCAGCTGTATTGTTTCATGACGAGGCTAATATTAATGTTTCTTGACGAGGCTGTCAGCTGTATTTAGGTTCTATGGCGAGGCTGTAGATAGAAAAATAGACAAAATGCAGTATGATGCGATCCTTTATTGACAACGTTTCACCCACACAGTGGGCTTTATTAAGTCACAAACAGATCTACCTGGGTAAAGAGTACTTGATAGTCAGGTGGAGAATGTTAGGTAGGTTGTGTTAGAGAGTGACCTGCCCTGGACGGGCGAGGGTGTATGTTGTTATGTTGGGTAACTATGAAGAAGTTTGCTGGCAAGAGGTTCACCTATGTTGTAAAAGCCGTTGTACTGGTTGAAACTCTTAGATATACTACACAGCAGTTTGTGGTACTGAGTCTTCCTGGTGATGAGTCTGGACTCTCTACTTCATTAAGTGATGATTCCAGCAGTTTGTGGTACTGAGTCTTCCTGGTGATGAGTCTGGACTCTCACTACTTCATTAAGTGATGATTCCAGCAGTTTGTGGTACTGAGTCTTCCTGGTGATGAGTCTGGACTCTCACTACTTCATTAATGATTGTCTAACTTTTGGTGTGGTGGAGTGGAGGTGCAGTGGAGTGGAGGTGCAGTGGAGGAGGTAGAGCGGAGGTGGTGGAGTGGAGGTGCAGTGGAGGAGGTAGGGTGGAGGTGGTAGAGTGGAGGTCGTAGAGTTGAGGTGGTGGAGTGGAGGTGCAGTGGAGGTAGTAGAGTTGAGGTGGTGGAGTGGAGGTGCAGTGGAGGAGGTAGAGTGGAGGTGGTAGAGTGGAGGTGGTAGAGTGGAGGTGGTGGAGTGGAGGTGCAGTGGAGGAGGTAGAGTGGAGGTGGTGGAGTGGAGGTGCAGTGGAGGTGGTAGAGTGGAGGTGGTGGAGTGGAGGTGCAGTGGAGGAGGTAGAGTGGAGGTGGTAGAGTGGAGGTGGTAGAGTGGAGGTGGTGGAGTGGAGGTCGTCCTCAAGAGACGCCAGACTGCATCTGAGCAGCTAATTATTCTGGAGTTCTTACTTCAGCCTGAGTGGTGGGGAAAGTGTTGGGGAGAGTGGTGGGGAGTGTTGGGGAGAGTGGTGGGAAGTGGTGGGGAGAGTGGTAGGGAGAGTGGCGGGGAGAGTGTTGAGGAGAGTGGTAGGGAGAGTGTTGGGGAGAGTGGTGGGGAGAGTGGCGGGGAGAGTGGCGGGGAGAATGTTGGGGAGTGATAGGGAGAGTGGCGGGGAGAGTGGCGGGGAGAATGTTGGGGAGTGATAGGGAGAGTGTTGGGGAGAGTGGTGGAGAGTACAAAGAATGAGGCCAGGAAGAAACAAAATTAGAAGAACTGAATGAGTTGGGACAGCAAGGGAAGAGGAGAAGAAGTGAATTAGCAGAGTATAGGTAAGGAAAGAATAGGGGAGGTGGAGTGGAGAACTTAAAGAAAGGCTAATGAGCAGGGACAGATAATGAGGGGGAATCAGAAGGGTGAATAAATCAAGAGAATGTCACAAGGGGAGAAGAGGACACATGAGGAGTGCAAACAGTGTTGCAGGAATGTGCACACTCACCAGACAACACTAGCAACACATCACATATAATGAGTTGAAATTCGTGCCACGTGAACATACACACACACACAATAACACGAATACGGAATAATAATAATAATAATAATCTCTATTTCTACAAGTACATGATACAACTTATACAGACCATAGCTGACATCAATGACTTACTATATAGAAAGTCCCTGGTTATGCAAAGCATTTCCCACAACTTACGTTATGCTTGTCCCCAGGATGCGACCCACACCAGTCGGCTAGCACTCAGGTACCTACTTACTGCTAGATGAACAGGGGCAACAGGTGTAAGGAAACATGTTCAACGTTTCCACCCGTGTCGGGATCGATCCCCGGACTCTCAGAGTGTGAGCTGAGGACGGTGTCAAGCAAGCCACTAGCACTCATTCAACGCAGCCTCGAATACAGGGGGGCTACTGCCGTTGAGAAAAAGGTTCAAAGTCTGGAAGAAGCTTTATACAAGAACCCTGAGCATGAAGTAGAGAAAATGAAGGGAATGAAGGATGAGGTAGAGAGATAGAGCTTAAGACAACAAGTGGAGAGGCAGAAGAAAGGGCAAAGGGGGATAACCAGGAGGAGAAGACATTGGGATCAGCGTAGAAACTGATAATAACAGATAACTCTAGAGGGAAAGGAAATGGGAGGACAGGAGGTCGCTGATTATCCCTGGTCTTCAGGAAGCTGAAGGAACGACATTTTATGAGATATGGGCAGCAAATGAAAGGAAGATGCGTCATGTCGTTGGTCAGACAGATGGAGAGACTGAGGTACGTGAGGTGGCAAATTTTCAGAGAACTGGGAAGTACGCCAGGGACAAAATTCGACCAGTCAAATTGACCCACGCATGAGCAATGTCACAAGATTTGATCTCCAGACGGAAGCCATTGTTGAAGACGGCATATAGATATCGCGTGAACCTCAATCGGGACAGAACATTACAGGAGCGGGAACAACTGAGGGAGAGAATAAAATGGCAAGTGTGGAAGCTCCACATCCTGGGGAACACCAAGCTCAGCCCCACCATGTGGAAGCTCTGCTTCAAAGGGAACACCAAGCTCAGAAGCCAATGATCCCTTGAACCTCAACCCTGCTTCTCACCCAAACACAATACTGTGACTCATTAAAAACTATAACCTACCCCATCCTCCATCGCCTCCACCCCCATTCCTAAACCCTATCAGTGCAGAATTCCTTCTCACAACCAACCCACAAACCCCCTTCCCTCTGTTCCCCACTCTCCCCATCTTTCCTCACCCACACCAGTGCAAGATCCTCCCACCACAACCACCTCTTACCTTCAACCTCTGGGAGAACAGGAAATCAAAAACCAGAGCACAATAAGTGAGAGGATACTGAAAGTTGGGTATACACATTCAGATGGGATAACACGCAAGTGATGAATGGAAAGGGCAGATAGCAAAGGGGTTATCTGAAGGGGCAGATCCACTATGAAATTAATGAAGCTTAAGCTTGAGGGCCCCTAATCCCGGAGGGCCCCAGAAGCCACTTTAGTGCGCATTGCTTAAATTTTTGGGGTCTACTGTAATGAGAAAGGGTTGCGAAGGGGCCCCCATAACAGTTCAAGCTTCAGGGCCCCAAAAATGTAGGTCCGCCACTGGTTATCTGTATACATATACCGCAGTCTACTGAAAACCAAGCATGGCACTTACAGGAGAGATGAAGACGTGTGGGCTGACACAGTAATTAACCAAAGGAAAAAAATGAAAAGCAAAGAACACATCAATTAGCGAATGGTGTAAAGTCAACAGGAGGGAAACAGGAAATACACGAGGAGAAAGAAACTAGACATAAATAAAACAGGAACAAGCACATACATCATATTCATAACAAACTGATGTAAAGAGAGGGATGGGGATAGAGAGAAAACATAATAAAGAGGGATGGGGATAGAGAGAAAGCACAAGGAGAGATAATAAAGGTAAAAGGCAGTTGAGTACGAAGGATTCTGACAAACGCTGTCTGAGGAAATCATTGTTCCATTAAT
>WNWK01000625.1:195000-237500 GCA_009830355.1 Cherax destructor
AGAGAGAGAGGGAAGACTGCGGTATGTACTTCTTCCAGCTAGACGTTCTTCACTACCGTTCCATCTCCGTGGTAGGTTTTTGCTAGCCTCCTTAGCTTTGTTAGCCGCTGAGAGACTGACGTGGGAAGGGAATCAGTTGTGGCATATTTAACTCTCCTCCGGGATGAGCTGTCAGTAAGCCACACTCCTCGCCTCACGAAAAAAACGTATTAGTTCTTGAAGGAGGCAAGCCAAAGTTTGCTCCGGCGGGAGGCGCTGGTGGGGTCGACGCACGGGGAGAGGAGGTGGTGGTTTTTACCACCCTCTGAGAGGTGTCTGGTTTCCTCCTCTGGGGGAAACCTTATTTCTTGGTTCCTCGAATTTTCACGGTTTCTTGGAAGGCTTCTTAGAATCTTCCAGGTTTCTGAAATTTTTCCCCGTTCTTAGAATCTTCCCAGTTCTTGGAATCTACCTGATCCTTTGAATCTTTCTGATTTCTGGATTGTTCCTGATTCTGGGTATCTTTCCCATTCCTGGAATCTTCCAAGTTCCAGGCGATATCTCTCTCTCAGGTAACAGGCTCATACACTCCACTCTCAATATGGAGTACCAACATGCACCCACCAGAGTTACTGAGGCTCCTCTCGTGTTTTCCACACACAGATTTACACAGCAATATCTGAGCCCTGCAGGGTTTAGAGCAGCCTCGCATGCACTTTTCTATTAAAAAAACTAGGAGAATATAGGTAGCTAGCGTGTGCGAACGGAGGCTCGAGTCTTCCACCACTCACGATGTAAATCTTTTTCAATTGCTTTCCTGCTTGTATTTTTCCCTGTGGATTTATTTTCTTCCGTCAGTAGTTGTCTACCCTCATAGAATATGTTGTATTCTTTTGTTGTTGAGGAAGCGTTAAACCCATGTGAGTCTTTCAGGCTCGATCCATCGTCCTCTCACCGTCGTTTGATGTCTGCCTCGTCAGTACCTACATACATTTCTTTCAGTTCATAATAATATTATTATTATGTTTATACAATATTTTCCTAACTGTGACCATAGTGCCCCTGTTTTTCCACTGGGTAAATTCATTTTACACATTCTCTCACTCCAGTATGTTGTTATGGTAGTGCAGATTTGGCACCAGACCCTCAAGCATCTTCCAAGTATATATTATCATGGGAAATGCATAATAATATATACGTGTACATATTTAGGGCTCTGAGACGTTCCCAGTAATTTAAGCAATTTATTGACTATGCAGGTCGTAAACGATTTCTGGCTCTGCTCCAGCTCTCTCACCTGCTCCAGCTCTCTCACCTGCTCCAGCTCTCTCACCTGCTCCAGCTCTCTCACCTGCTCCGACAGGAGCCGACAACATTAAACAAGTGATTTGAAAAGCGTCATTATTGGAACTATTTCCTTTGTTTTGAAAGTTCTCATTATCCACCCTGTCATTTTCCTGACATTCGTGATATTTGCCTTGTTGCGTTCTTTGAAAGGTCAGCTGGCAGTATTACACCCAGATCTTTTACATCTTCCTTTCATTCTGGTGATCTTGCGTTTTGTATACATTGTCTCTCTTCAGTTCTTCATTCTGTCCATAGATCAGTAGTTGGAACGTGCCACTACTGAACGTCATGTTATTCTCCACTACCCAATGGAAGACTTTCTTTATATATTCCTACAATTTTTTCCTGACCTCTACCGAGGTGATTTTCATGTTTATTTTGGTATCATCTGCAAATGATATGTAACTGTGGCGGGTGTTTTTATGTGTCAGCTATGAGGATAACAAACAGTAGAGGCGCCAGGGCCGTGCTCTGGGGTACTGAGCTTTTTACTTTGTTAATGCTGGATTTTGTTGCGTTGTTGTAATGCGGGGCCTCAGCGGCTAGGCTATGCGCGATCTACTAGAAATGTTCTGCCATCATCTGGTGTATCTATCGTGATGGACGTTTTCACGAGTTATGAGAGAAAAAGAAAGAAAGTTTGAAGTCTATCTCGTGAGCCTTCTCGAATTATGAGCGAAATAAAAAAAAAACGAAAGTTTGAAGCCTATCTCGTGAAGTCTTTTCAAGTTATTAGCAAAATGAAAAACGGAAAGTTGGAGTTAGAATAAATGAAATATTTTTTTTTAGGGAACCACTTTTAAGTGTTCCCTACCTAATAAACTTTTTTTGTTTTCCTTTCACAGCTGATTGAGATGAACATGCGGGTTGAGTGTAAGTGTCACGGAGTGTCTGGTTCCTGTGAGCTCAAAACCTGCTGGAAGGCCATGCCCACTTTCAGAGAGGTACATTTTCTATTTACCTATTGCAAATTTCCTTTAAAATATTCCTATAATACTTCGATATATATATATATATATATATATATATATATATATATATATATATATTATATATATATATATATATATATATATATATATATATATATATATATATGCATGCACGAAATGGTTAATGACGTTAATTGAATTTAACTAAAACTCTGAGGATACTGAAGCTCAATGTGTTCTATACAACTGTACTAAAGCTCACTATGTTTTGTACAACTATTCTGAAGCCCAGTGTGTTCTATACAACTGTCTTGAACATCCCCATATTCTGTACAACTGTATTGTTGAGATAAATGACCATAGATTTTAAACAACGGCATTTATGTAAATTCTCTTTCTTAAAGGCAAGTTTGACATTGTTTAAGTTCATCTGGTGGTCATGGGTATTCCTGTGAATAAACACAGACATTATAACACTGCCAGTACAACAGGCACGGGTGTGTAAGTCTCTATCTGCCTCTCCCACATATATTTCCTAACATCCTCTCCGTGTATGACGAGCTCCAGCTTAGGTTTCAACTAGACTTGTGGGTTTCTTGCTGGTTATAGTGCCTGCTTTAAAATATGCACTTAAGGAGAGCACAGGGGATATTATTAGCTATCTTAGAGTTCGGAAGAATAACAAATCTTTGAAAGGATCGGTCAAGTTTTGCGATGCTGGTAATGCACACAGCACCACGTCTCCAGTAAGTGATGATATGAGATGTTAAAGTGTAGCCTAGTGAAAACCTGGTGAAGGTAGTCACATTCCTTATTAAGGTGGTCTAGGCTACAGACGAGATGGTAAAGTGTAGTTCACTGAAGACCTGGTGAATGTAGTCACATTCCTTATTAAGGTGGTCGAGGCTACAGATGAGATGTTAAAGTGTAGTTCACTGAAGACCTGGTGAATGTAGTCACATTCCTTATTAAGGTGGTCTAGGCTACAGATGAGATGGTAAAGTGTAGCTTAGTGAAAACCTGGTGAATGTAGTCACATTCCTTATTAAGGTGGTCTAGGCTACACACCCTGCAAACTCTCGCATAATATCCAGCGACAACTCCGCTTTTCGTCTTCTTGAGGTTAAAGTGGGAGTTTGTTAAGTCATCAGTGTTGGTTTCCTGTTCACTTTGAAAGACAATTTTTTGTTAATGTAAACACGAGAACATGGAGGAAGGGAAGTGTGGCTTCATATTCTTCTTCAAGTGTGAATTTAATGGAAGACTTAGTCGTGCTGTTAGGAGAATATCATCCACACACTGTTGTAGTTGGGTGATGCTGAGTTTCCTGGATGCTGTGGGGAGAATGTCATCCACACACTGATGTAGGTGGGTGATTCTAAGCTTCCTGGCTGCTATGGGGAGAATGTCATCCACACACTGTTGTAGGTGGGTGATGCTGAGTTTCCTGGATGCTGTGGGGAGAATGTCATCCACACACTGATGTAGGTGGGTGATTCTAAGCTTCCTGGCTGCTATGGGGAGAATATCATCCATACACTGATGTAGGTGGGTGATTCTAAGCTTCCTGGCTGCTATGGGGAGAATATCATCCACACACTGATGTAGGTGTGTGATTCTAAGCTTCCTGGCTGTTATGGGGAGAATAGTCGGAGGAATAACCACGACCACGTGATGAAGTGGAGAGATGCCAAACCTATCATCAAGGAAGAGAATTTACATAAACGCCCTTAGAGCTTGCGACCATTTGTCTCAACAATGCAGTTGTTCAGAACAAAGGAGCAACACTACAGATGTATAGAACACGAGAGCATCATTACAGATGTATAGAACACGAGAGCAACACTACAGATGTATAGAACACGAGAGCATCATTACAGATGTATAGAACACGAGAGCATCATTACAGATGTATAGAACACGAGAGCATCATTACAGATGTACAGAACACGAGAGCATCAATACAGATGTACAGAACACGGGAGCAACACTACACATGTACAGAATACGGGAGCAACACTACAGACGTACATTAACACTATAGAGCATCACTACAAGGTACAGAACACGGGGAGCTTCAATACAGTTGTACAGAACACAGGAGCAACACTACAGTTGTACAGAACATGAGGAGCATCACTACACATGTACAGAACACGGGAGGAACACTACACATGTAGAGAACACGGGAGCAACAATACAAATGTAGAGAACACGGGGAGCATCACTACACCTGCACAGAACACGGGAGCAACACAATATATTATCCCCGTAATAATATTTCTAATGCATTGTTTAGATATTTCATTTTAAATATCTTTTAATATTTCCTGTAGATCTACTACATTTTTTATTATTAACTTCCCCTATAATATTTCTGAGATATTGTGATTAAATTGAGACCTCGAACCTACACTCTCTTGAACGACGTAGAATAAGAAGAGATATCACTGAAGTAAGTGGAAGACAGGTTTAAAGGATGCTGAGAAGACGTAATCGAGAGAAAGAACTCGGAATAATGGATTCAACTTGGATAAATTAAAATTTATAAAGAACACAGGCAAGTACTGTTTAGCAATAGAGTTGTAGACGAGTGGAAGTCACTAAGCCTAACAATTTAGCTAGTTTTAAAACTAGATTAAACAAATGTGTGAGGGAGAAGGGTTGGATATGAGATGAACCTGGCTAACATGGGCCAACAGGCCCCTTCTGCTTCTCCATTCTTACCTTCTTATAATCTATCAAACCTTCAGATTACCTAATTTCCTTGCCAATCTTCAGATTGGAGAGATCCTCAAAGAGAAGTTTGACGGAGCCACGGAAGTTCGCGTCAAGGAAGTTTCCGGCCGAGCGGAACTAGAACCTAATAAGCAATATTTCAAGAAGCCAACTGAGGTGGACTTGGTGTATGTGTCGTCGTCTCCAGAGTACTGCGACTATGATATCAACAGTGGCTCGCTAGGTACCCACGGTAGACGCTGTAACAAGGTGAGTATGATTTTAACTGGTTTGCTAGGTACCCACGGTAGACGCTGTAACAAGGAGAGCTATAAACCTTGGTAATAACTGAGAAAGACATGTAGTTTAAGAGGACACGTGAGCAAACTACAAATTTTCTAGAAAATGTATCAATCCTATGACCTATAACCTAGTGTTTGGTCATTTTAAACCAAGACGAGCTACGTAAAGAATTACCGTAAGAGGCACGTAAGTTCCCCAGTCTTTTAATAACATGTTCATTTTTCCACTATAATCTACCTTGTCCATAATTACTATCGCATTTGCTTTGTTTCGTAAGGTAAAGTCCAGGATCTTTCCTTAATTCATGGTATAACTTTACAAATCTTTGAGGACAAATATGTTATATATATCTTGCCGATATTGCCAATTTTGGCTTAAATAGCAACGCTCTTCTTGCCGAATAAGGCAAGCGAAAATTTGTGTATGCAATAATTTCGCAAAAATTATTCTTTGTTTAATAATAAACAAGCACAATGAAAAATATTTTTTTCGTTAGGTTCAGAATGATTTTTGCGAAATTATTGGATACATAAATTTTCGCTTGCCTTATTCGGCAAGAAGAGCGTTGCTATTTAAGCCAAAATAGCAAGTTTTACCTATTCGGCACGATATATATAACACATTTGTCCTCAAAGATTTGTCAAGTTATACCATGAATTAAGGAAAGATCTTAGACTTCACGTTACTAAACAGGCAAAGCAAATACGACAGTGTATATATCCTGTGTGATCCGTCTTGTTCTCTTAATCTGAACTGGTGACTTAATATTTCAGACATCTCGCGGCCTGGACGGTTGTGATTTACTGTGCTGCAACAGAGGCTTTACCAGCTTCCAGGAGCGTGTGCAGGAGCGCTGTTCCTGCAAGTTCCACTGGTGTTGCTACGTCAAGTGTAGAACCTGTATACGGGATGTTACAGTTCACACGTGCAACTAGCCAACGCCACCTCCAGTGTCAATGCAGTTCCGATCCTCGAGTCTCCCCTCTTCAACGACTGGCCTAGTAGAACCTGCCTTCTCCTGGCCTAACTACGACAGAAGTGGCTGCGGACGGAAACGCATTTGCAATGTCACTCTTACCTGAACATAGTCTAAGTTCTTGTATTTATGGGAATATTTGATAGATTTAAAAGAATACATGTACAATTTTATGCCATAAATTATTAGATTTATCGAGATTTTCTCCAACATTTATTACAAAAAAAAGGTGCCATTGTCGCTTCGTAGCGGTCCGGACTTTGTGTGCAAATTCTCCCTCAGAAAAGACATTGTGAATATAAGCTAACGGTGATGCTGAGATCATCTCCAGAGTCCTGTATTACTCTGGTAATATATGGGAGTGCGGAGTCACTATGGATATCTAAGGAGCTTAAATCCCCTATCCCAAACATTGTAAATATTTCCCCTTTATTCTTAGATCTGTAGATTAGTGGTTTAAGAAATAACGTTTTAGAACAAAGAATATTCGTAGACTTGGTGTAGGATCTTTGGAAGATCGAGTTTTGTACAGATGTCTTATTGTTATCTTAATCAAGTCTCCCTGTTATTTTGTAAGACTATCACTAACGGTCCAGCAAGAACTATCATCTTTAGACATTAGCCCCTCTGGATCACCTCAAGATTTCCTCCCACAAATAAAAATAGTGAAATATAGTTATGGAAATTATTAATATAAACATTTCTGCTTAAGCACCAAAATTATTATAGAAACCTAGCCCAATCTTGCTAAAATAAACGTATATTAAAGTAACATCTAACTGATTAGGAATTTACATAAGTATACTTCTCTGTTTTGCTTGTGTGAGGATGTCTGATGTGTCCACTCCCTCCTGCCCTTGTTTATGTCTGTTTCATGTGCTGCCTCATTACCTGGGATCAGTCTCCTCCATAACTTGTAGAGAACTTATACTTACCCTCATGTATATAGATCCTGTTTTAGCTTTTAAGGTGAATTTATTATATATTACTGTACATGTCCTGTACAGTTTTTTTTTTTTTTAACCCCAGGAAGGTGTTAGGTGTATTTTACAATGAAACAGGAATGACATTACGTTTGACAAGTCTTAGACGCTAACAATCACTATATCAGAGACACAAATTTCCATTAAAGTTTTTTTTTTTTTTACAAGGCGTTGATAAGATCACGATACAATAAAAACGTTAATGTCTTTATTAGGCTGCTCGCGCATAATTTTGTTAGTTTTGACAATATAAATAAATATGCTACGAATTACGTGGTCAGGCGTTTCCAGCGAGAGGCTTACTTCTTTTTATGCTAGTAATATCATAATTATTATTCACTACATATAGAACGAGTTAACGCTTTCTAATCCAACTCCATAAACAATAATACTAATACTAATAAACAAATTTACTATGATACACATATACAGTACAAGAGATTGCATGATTTAAGGACACATACTTGGTAAAGCCCATTGCTATGCAAAGCATTTCAGAAACTTTTCCTTATCACGAGTACCTATAACTATTTTCTCCGCCACTGACATTCTTTAGCCTCTACTGTATTTTGTTCTCAGGATTTTAAGCTCTGATTTTAACAAGACGAGGGTTGTTGAAGGTACGAAGGTGGTGGTGCTCAATTCTTGTTTTCTCCGTCAAACAAGTGTCTCCTGACGAAAGTCTGTACAGAGAACAGAACAAGTGTAGGGAAGACCCTTTCGGGGGAAGTGGGTATAGTGTAAGAATAGTTGGGTGAGAGGAAGAATATTTAGTAGGAGAGATAGTACCAGGGCTTAACCCAGTAACTAGGCGCAAGTCTGTCAATTGATTACCCACAACTGGTTAAGCATCCGCTGGACCGACCCAACAATAAATACTATATCCTAAGATAGTAATACCCTAACTGGTATCCTAAAAAAAATATTTAACGCCAGGTTGGGGTTTATTAGTCAGCAAACTGGATAAATGTCTCGTGACACAGAAGACAAGTAGGTTGGTTCATTAATGGAGTTTAAAGCCTATCGACTACACTCGACTCATTACGGCTGTACATAATCTTTTCCCCACCATATACTTCAATCCCTAAAATAGGGATTAAAATAAACAGCCTATATACGCTGGGAAATACACACCTCAGTCTATATATATATAATAAGCAGATATAGTGTAGCAAATAACAGCAGGCCTACTGATGGCCTATTACCTTCTAGATTTTGTTTCCCATACGCTTTCACCAGGCTCCTCTAGCGTCCTCGCAAAATATACTGTAGTTCATTATTTTGATGATCGCCCAAGTGAAAACATTAGCAGACCTGCAACCCACACAACCTATTCTACTCTCTGCTTGCTCCTGCACCAATCCTATCTATAAATAATTTCTGCTCTCACTAGCCTGTCGTAACAGGTGTGGACCTTAAAGACGTACTGTTTTAATCCCTCCCCACCCCATATCCCTTATAAATCACCAGTGGATTTCTCACAGGTACCTTGTGTATGTGTGTGTGTTTCGGCGCTCACCCAATCCATATATGTATACCTTGCCACTCCTCGCCGCTGCACCCCAGCTGCTGGGGTGACTATTTATATGACTATGGACACTCCTCTCCAGCGCTATTCTTCGCCTGTCCCGTATTCCCCGCTCACCCCAATGGGGTCTTACCTAAACTCTCTTGATCTTGATCTTGCCGCTGCACTCAGTCATCAGTACCACAATCGACAAACTACTGGGTTAGCCCCTGGTACTCTCTCTACCACTTATAACCTTCCTCTTACCAACCTATTCTTCCCCTATCCTCACTTCACCGCTCACCCCACAAGGGTCTTACCTAAACTCACTTCATCTTAATGATCCACGATTGATCATCAATGGTCACATTAATAATCTTCTGAGGTTTGAATATAGAAACATCAAAACAATATAGAATATGAAGAAGTTAAATCATGCAATTTTATGACTGATAAAATAGGTTAGGTTAACTGTGCTTAAAAGCCTATGGATTACTCAAGGGTTATTAACGCTGTATGTAACCAATTCACTACCAGTCAAAAATACTTTACTTAAAATAGGGACTAAAGTAAACTACTAGTGTATATACATCAAGAGACCTGCACCTCTCGGTGAATTTTACAGTACACTACTACTTCCTGTATATTTAAATCCTACCGAAAATAAAAAAAAATTCGTTTTGAGATGTAATTTTCAGATGTCATGCTGCCAAGTCTCTACAGACATGTGTACATCCTACTGCTATATTTTTCCTCCTTAATTAATTAAATGTGTCTCATGTGTCATCAGTGACGTGTCATCAAGGACATGTATCCAACGATCGTCAAACATGAACTGTAATATAGATTAAAATTCCTGTAGTTTGTTGTTTTATTTAAGTATCCCCAGGGCAACAAAAATATGCAAATTATTATTATTTTACAACGGTTATAAAAATAATTATATTCACAGAAAAGAGCTAAAATCTCAAGTAGCTCAAATTCCTTGAATTAAGAGCCCTTCACCAGATTCAAGGCAACTCTCCCCTCCTTGAAAGGTGCAAGGTTTCAAGCCTATCGACTACATGAGAGTTCAGGCTGCACCTGTACGCCGCCACTCAAGAATAATTTAATCTCTCTCTGTAAAAAAAAATGGCTGCCCATATGAAAAAAAAATTAGTATGAAATCCCAAAACAAAAAATAAATATGCAAGTTCATATATATGGTAAGAGATGCAAATTAGTAAAGAAATCGAACAAGTTGCAGAATTAATATTGCATCGGGGCAAAGTTTCGCTCGTTGTAGAGCTTTATCGTAACTTGATAGCTTTACAAAGGGCGAAACGTTGTCCTGATAAATTATGTTGTCCTTTCTTCATTATTAACGCCAGTACTTCCGGATCCAAGAAAAATGAGACTGTGAAATTAATTGTATATAATTTGATAATGTATATATGTAATTTGGAAATAATACATATGGTTTGAGAATTGGTGTACATAGTTGGGAAATTTACGTACATATTTGGGGTCCCATTTTGTGAAGGAATTCAGGGAAACCGGTTAGCCGGACTTGAGTCCTGGAGGTGAAAGTACAGTGCCTACACTCTGAAAAAGGGGTGACGATATTTGGAGTTCGGAGGTACATCTGAACTGTAGGATCTATGCGCCTCTGGTATGACAGTGATACAGTGCATGATGGTGAATGTTTCTTTTCCGGGTCACTACCTCAGTGGGAGACGGTCAGTGTTAATAATAAAAGATACAATTTGTATAGTTAGGAAATCAGTGTATATAGCTTCATAATTTACATAGGAATTAGTATACATAGTTGAGGAATCAATATATAAATTTGGTGAATTAATGCATACAGTTTGTGTATTAATGGGTAATATTTATTTTACAGTCGGGTCTTCGTTTACTGAAAATTCATAATTAAAAATGTGCAGTTATAAGTTGGGTTTGCAATTAAGATAGTATTCTGTTGTTACTGGGAAAAACCAACATGTTTAAGTGTAAGGAGTTTAAGGCTATTAGCCTCGTATCTTACATAAAGGGGATTACCAACAGACCCTTTGCTGTCTTCAAGAGGGAACTTTGCAAGTTCTTTAAGTCACTTCCTGACCAGCCGCCCTGTGGTTCATAGGTTGGACATTGTGCAGCCAGCAGTAACAGCTTGTTGATCAGGTCTTGATCCAACAATAACCAAGCCTCAGGATGACTTCCGGAAGTATCCTTCAGGTATATTTCAGAAAAGTACCCTAAAGTAATATAAAAACCGTAAGTAGCCTAACGCAAGCTAAAAAAAAAAAAGAATCTTACGTAACTTAATAATTATTGTAGTGGTACTCACAGTGTAACTTGCATAAATACGTCGACACTACTCCGGTGGCCCTATGTTGGGAACTGTACTTCGTGGAACTGCTAGGTTAGTTAACTTGGTTAGTTAACTGGGTATCAAGACTACTAACTACATGGGGGTCATTAAGCTGCACGTAACCTGTTCACCACCATCCAGCAATACTTTAATCCCTAAAATAGGGATTAAAGTAAACTCAGTATTACAGGAATAAGAACTATTAAGAGACTCCGAAGGAAAGTAAACCTAAGTGTATAATGAATGAAAGATGTTAATAAGATATAAATACACCCCGCCAGAGTGCAAAACGTTTAACAAGCTCCGTTTCACTGCGATATTACTTTCAAGCAAATATTATAGTTTATTTTAACAATGGTTAAAAACTACAATCCAGAACAATTAACAGTTTTATTCCATATATTTGCTACAGACAACAAGTGTACAAAGATCAGTCTCTCCTCCTAAGTCAAACCTCAACTTTTTACAGTATTTACTCAAGACAATTTCTGTACATGCTGTTAGTTATATAGGTTAGGTTAGTTTCGATTAACTTCAATAACCAAATTTTAACCAATTATATCAGTAACATCAATAGATGCAATAATGATGAAGTCAGACTATGGTTAGGGATCTCAATGGAAGTAAATCACATTGTTTATAGTTACTAGGTTATCCTAGGTTAAGTTTAATTTAGGTTGGTTGTGATTAAAGCCTATCGACTACTCAAAGGGTCATTAAGGTTGTATGTCACACTCAGACATCCACTTATCGGTGTATATGTGCTGTGTGCTCCTTATTAATATAAGTAATGGGGAAGTGGAACAGAAGTCTTCCTCCGTAAGCCATGCGTGTCGTAAGAGGCGACTAAAATGCCGGGAGCAAGGGGCTAGTAACCCCTTTTCCTATACATTACTAAAGTAAAAAGAGAATCTTGTTTTTCTTTTTGGGTCACCCTGCCTCGGTGGGAGACGGCCGACTTGTTGAAATATATAATATATATATATATATATAATATATATATATATATATATTTATATATATATATATATAATAATATATATATATATATATATATATATATATATATATATATATATATATATATATATATATATATATATATATATATATATATATATATATATATATATATATATATATATATATATATATATCATACTATTATATATATATATATATATATATATATATATATATATATATATATATATATATATATATATATATATATATATATATATATATATATATATATATACGTATATACAATGGTGCTGGGATACACGAGTGTTACGTGTTCACTGTGTGTATACATTATGACGATTTAACACAAGATAACCAAATAGTCAATCAGTGTGACTTATTTCCATTCATATATTTTTTTAACTAAAATATATATTTTTAAAGTTGGGGAGACAACGGGCATTACGTAAAAACCCGACGTTCGCGATCTGGTACTCACCTAGCTGTGGTTGCAGGGGTCTAGTCATAGCCACAGTCACAGTCACTTTGCCGATGGTATTGAAACCGTAAAAACATTCAACATTTGCTTAGGAGGATGAGTTGACGTAGATAAAACATTCATCACATTCAAGCGGACTACCTAAGATGACAACTGAAGAGCTAATGGAAGGCATTCGTTATCTCCATAATATAAAAAAATAAACGTACTTGAATACTCTTTTACGTGTGTAGTTTAGTCCTTACTTTCGTAGTTACCCATTCATGCCACCAGAAATACTCTTAAATTATTATTATAATCACAAAACGGTAAACCCGTGTGGGACATTCAGCTTCATGTATGGTTAATGCATATTACTACCTAATAATAATAATGTTACCATGGTCGGTTGGTTAATTAGGTTTAATGCCTATCTACTACACGAAGGTCATTATAAGGCTGCATGTCACCTGTTCACCACCAATCAGGATTACTTTAATCCCTAAAATAGGGATTACAGTAAACCCTATGTGTATATACACCGAGGAAAATACACCTTTGGGTGTACATGACCATGAGTATTTTATTTACCACACATTACACTAAATCAAAATTATATTACAAAGGAAAATACCTATACACAAGAAACACTTACAACACAGCAATACTGAATTATTCTCTATTTAGCATTATGAAAGTGGTATTAGTGTAGCACACACCGAGACATATATACTGACTCAACAAGAGTACTAGTGATAGCAATAATCCCAGGACCACTACTATGTGCTGATAATACATTATATGGAGTGGAAAACCTGTCAACACAATCACGATGAATAATTTCTTGAAGAGGCTGAGGCGGGGATAAGAGCAAAGACGTCACATAATTTACCAGCCTCGCGAGAGCATTTTCCCTTTCAGACACAAAATACTATTACAAATAAACCATAATTTTTAAAGGGGTTGAGTGGTAAGCCAGTGGAAGGCCTCGGTAAGATGACCAAAAGCTCCAGCTGTGGGTCATCATATGACTATAACCCGCGTCAGGAAACACTTGTCCTGTTTCCTGACAAATCTTACCTAACATAAAATACAACTACTACCACAAATAACACTAACTTAGGTTCCATACCTCACAAAGGCCGTTATTTTTTTTATGAAGGAAAGGTACAAGTTTAGGGATTAAACTGAATTTTGAGAAAATTTATAAGTGAAAGTGTTCGATACTGATTGCTTTGAGTATTAGAGTTTTAGGTTGTACAAATTAATTTTTTTTTTTGGGGGGGGGAGGTGGGTATATTTTAACTGAAGAATAATTTAAAAAAAGAAGCCGTTTTTACATATTACAGCCAACCTAATCTATTGTAACGTAACCTAACCTAACAAATGTAAGTAAACCTAACTTAACGTAACGAGTCACGTAAAGCAACTAAACGTAACCCATTAAACAGTTAATCAAGACTGGTACTCACAGTGACGGTGCACTTACAAAGACGAGTTGGGGTGGATGTACTTAATGGTTATAATCATAACCATAATTTTTCAAGTGGTAAGCCAGTGTTAGGCCTCGGTCAGATGACCAAAAGCTCCAGCTGTGGGTCATCATATAACTAAGACCCGCATCAGGAAACACTTGTCCTGTTTCCTGACCTAACCTAATGGCGCGTTTATCTTCACTACAGTTGTGAATTAATATCTGAAACAACACAATTTCATGCACTACCCAGCACACGTTGTTCGCTTGTTAATATTACTGGAATTGTATCTCATTGGCTGGGCCAGTCACGTGACTCAACACTACCAGCTAATTTGCCAGGCGTATATTTCACCTAATACATTCAACCTAGCATAAAAATAATATTGTTGCTAATCTCTACCAATAAGTTGCCAAACAAAATAACTATTTCTGCCGTGCTATACATTGTTTGCTTGTATTATAAAAAATGAAAATGAAGGGTTAATTGGGTGTAGCTCCTAAATTAAATACTGAACACAACAAATCTTCACCTGATAGGTTTTACACCACAAATATAATAATAAACAAAGGATAAGTACACAGTAATGCATCCTGTGATATTGCTTTCTTTATGGATATCCTAAAGACAATTTCTAATAGTATACTGCACAACCATTGATTTAACACATTGTATAAGACTGCAGACTCAACAATCACCATTCATGATATACACGCATACAAAAAAAATGGAAAGAAATATATACATATATATCGAGTCAAAGGAAATTAATTCATTTTGTTTCTGCGAGGAATAATAAGAACATTTTTTAGTCTTTCTTTCTGGTTGGTTAGTGGGTTTAAAGCCTATCTGCCACACGAAGGTCACAGTGTCTGCATGTCACCCATTCACCAAGAATACATAATTACCTAAAATAATGATTACACTAAATTCTCAGTGTTATGTATATGTATGTATATACATACATACATATACATAACACTGAGATATATATATATATATATATATATATATATATATATATATATATATATATATATATATATATATATATATATATATATATATATATATATATATATATACTATATATATATACTATATATATATATATATATATATATATATATATATATATATATATATATATATACTTATATATATATATATATATATATATATATATATATATATATATATATATATATATATATATATATATATATATATATATATATATATATATATATATATATATATATATATATATATATATATATATATATATATATATATATAGTATATATATATATATGAACATAAGAAAGAAGGAACACTGCAGCAGTCCTACTGGCCCATGCGAGGCAGGTCCAATTCTCCCACCAGCTTAAGCCAATGCCTTAACCTAGTCAGGTCAGTCACATTCACTTAAGGGAGGAGCACAGCATCTGACCTAGTAGCACAAGCTAGTCAGGTCCAACTCACACCCACTCATGTATTTATCCAACCTATTTTTAAAACTACACAACGTCTTAGCTTCTATGATGGTACTCGGGAGTTTGTTCCACTCATCCACAACTCTATTACCAAACCAGTGCTTTCCTATATCCTTCCTGAATCTGATTTTTTTCAGATTAAAACCATTGCTGCGAGTCCTGTCTATGCTAGATATTTTTAGCACGCTATTTACATCCCCTCTAATTCTACACCTTTCTAAGAGAGTGCAGATTCAGGGCCCTCAATCTATCCTCATAGAGAAGATTTCTGATACATGGGATCAACTTTGTCATCCTCCTTTGTACGTTTTCTAGTGCATTTATATCCATTCTGTAATACGGTGACCAAAACTGTGCAGCATAATCTAAATGAGGCCTAACCAAAGATATATAGAGTTGAAGAACTTAACGTTGTTGATAGGTTCTTGGAAACTGCGACTTTAAGCAAAATTTTACCACAGACTAATTGATATAAACAAGAGTTAAGTTGCTAGGGCAAGGGAGGGCCGAGAGGGAGGGCAGTAGTGCTTCAGACACCATGACTATAGAGTATGTCACTCTGGGGTGCTATAAAGTCATATACAGTATTTACTATATTATTGACACTTTCATTATTTTAGGTATCATATGTTTTTCAGAATTATATAAGAAACACACTACATATCATAAAAACAGAATACAAAGAGCCATAAGGAAGAAAATTGACATAAGCGAACATGGAGAGTTACTCAGATGCATGTCCTCAATCCAGATATGTATGTCTTTCCATAATTACCATTCCTGGCCAGGAATCGATTTTTTTTTCTCATCAACATCATAATAAAACGACGTTGAATGGAATTACGTTAAGTGAGGACTTCCTGTACATATATATATATATATATATATATATATATATATATATATATATATATATATATATATATATATATATATATATATATATATATATATATATATATATATATATATATATATATATATATATATATATATATATATATATATATATATATATATATATATATATATATATATATAATATATATATATATATATATATATATATATATATATATATACTGTATATATATATATGTGTGCGTGTGTGTGTGTGTGTGTGTGTGTGTGTGTACTCACCTAATTGTGGTTGCAAGAATCGATACAAGATGCAAAACAACCAAAAGGGGAATTGAATGATAGCTCTAGATCTAGCTGGGCACCAAGGTATTGGACCAGTGTGGTATGGTGGTAGAGCATAGCGTACCTTGTTCCAAGGTATGTAGGTTCGAATCTCCTTCGACCTAAGATTAGTGTTTGTGAATATTTCGCCTGTTCTGTGAATTCTAAAAATTGTAAAAATCTTTCGTCGGTCGAAGTATGCAGGGGACGAGATGAAAAGCTGAAAGCCACCTGCATGAAAGCTGGCTGCCTTGGACCAAAACGTCTAGCGTTAGCTGGACGCCAATGTATTGGACCAGTGTGGTACAGTGGTAGAGCACTGCGTACCTTGTTCCAAGGTGCATAGGTTCGAATCTCCTTCGACCTAAGATTAATTTGTGAATATTTCGCCTGTTCTGCGAATTCTAAACATATGTAAACATATATGTAATGCCGGAAGCAAGGGGCTAGTAACCCCTTCTCCTGTATACTTACTAAATTTAAAGAGAGAAACTTTCATTTTTCTTTTTAGGTCACCCTGCTTTGGTGGGATATGGCCGGTTTGTTCGTATGTCAGTTTGTGTGTGGCCAGTAGTAACAGCCTGGTTGATCAAACCCTGATCCACCATGAGGCCTGGTCTCAGACTGAGCCGTGGGGGCGTTGACCCTCGAAACCCTCTCCAGGTAGTACGTACTTGTATATATACAGTGGACCCCCGGTGTTCGTGATGCTCCAAACTCGAACAATTATGTAAGTGTATTTTTGCAAGTGCTTTTGTAAGTGTATATTTGGGGGTCTAAAAGGACTAGTCTAATTTACATTATTCCTTATGGGAACAAATTCGTTTGGTAACGGCACTTGAACAACATTCTGGAACGAATAAATCACGAACACTGGGGGTCCACTGTATATACAGTCTCTCCTCACTTAACAACGAGTTATGTTCCTAAGACTACGTCAGTAAACGAATTCATTGTTAAGTGAGGAGCATACTATAATGGTAGTGGGTTTGTGTCAACCATCTTTGATATTGTTTTAATGTCACCTTTGCACCATTTATAACATTTCTGGTATATTTTTAAATGTTACAGTAATGTACTGTGTATTGTAATAATCAGAATAGAGGAATTCAGCTCTAATACACATTATTTAGGTATGCATATGAGTCAGAGACCCCGTCGTAAGTCCGAGTTGTTGGCAAACGAGTACGTCGCTAAGTGAGGAGAGGCTGTATATATATACGTACATATATATTATATATACTGTATCATGCCTAGCATGATACAGTAGGCCTCTTGCAGTGTGTCTGTTTTTGGCCACCAAATACATCATCACTAATGCATCCACTGGATCAAGGTGTAATTAAATCATTTAAGTGTATCTACACACATAGAGTCTTACAAAAAAATGCTTGCAGCAATGGACGATGACTCAGAGTTTGGAGTGCCAGAATTCTAGCATAAATTCAACATTGTAGATGCCTAACACCAAGTCAAAGGTACACCGGATAATATGCCAAAATCAACAATATATGCAGTCTGCAAAAAAATTATGTCCTAGTGTTTTGAAAATTTGCCGAGGATTTCTCTCAGTTTCGTGTCAAGTCTGGAAAATTGTTCAGCTGCTGAGAATGCCACGTGAGATCTTTGAAGACATGCAGCCAGAAGAAGTCAATGAACTATTAAGGGAAGATAAGGAAGGAAGAAGTCCAAAGAAATGTTGGCAGAGCTGAATTCCCAGATAGAAGGAACTCAGTGAGTTGAAGAGGATGAAGAAGAGCTTGCAGAGAGACAGTCAACACTTCATTAGCAGTTTAATGTTGCTGCTAAACTTGCAGAATTTTTCACTGAAGAAGACCTGACACATCTAGAAGCACTGCTCATAAACATGCTGGACCGAGCAATGATGCACGAGCATCAGCTGAATCAATTAAAAAACAGCAGAGATGTATGACAGAATACTTCAAGACTCCCATATGTAAAAACTCAGCCAATGAACCCCTGCCATCCACTTTAGCCAGTGAACTTCAGCCATCCACATCAACCCATGAACCCCAGCCATCCACTTCAACCAGTGAACCCCAGCCATCCACTTCAACCAGTGAACACTAGTCATCCACTTCAGTGCATGAACCCCAGCCCTCATTTGATGTCCAGTAGAGCCACATCATGCCTCTTCACTGACAACAACCTACTTAAGCAACAGCAACCAAACTTTCTTAGGTTATGCTAGGTTCAACTATCCTGTATTAGATTATAATAATGTGCCCATAACATCTGCTTGCATTTTAAAATCATTATGCAATACGTACTAGTTTATTCATTTAGGTGAACTGTATACTATTTACAAGTAAAGTGGTTTGTCATTTTTGGAGGAGGGATAGAACGATACATATTTTTTCCCATAAGTTATTCACTCCAGATATGGCGTTTTCACATAAAGCTTTATTTTTCTGGAACATATCTCTCGTAATATGTGGTGATTGTCTACTTGATTCACAAAGGAGTGAAATTATTTACAAAACATTATCTTTCAGTCCAGAATAGGACTCGAACATGCGCATTCTGTATCAAAGTATGCAGCACTTATGCCACATACCCAAACCCTGACAAGTATGGGCACCTAGGTTTAATAAACTTCCCTAAGTAAATTTTTGCAAACTTTATAAACTTAAATTTAAGAGTCAGAACTTAGCATATATTTCCAGCAGTGACTTCTCTGCACCCTTGACAAGTGCCACTCTAACACTTGGATCTGTCATATATATGGCACCACAGTATATTTTGCACTATTATCTACCTTATTAAAAAATCTACAAACATCAATTAATTAATATTATGAATCTTAAAGCCGGGGGAGGAAAGAAGGAAGGTAATTCGGTTTGATCAGAGGAATGGGAAAGTAGCTCCAATTCCTCGAATCAAGAACCTCTCACTAGCCTCATAAAGCATTACGATCATCAAGGAAATGTTTACAAATATAATGAGTTATCCACAGTTCCATAGTATAACATTGTATACAAGGTTACACTGGTAGGCTGGCTAATTGAGTTGAAAGCCTATCGATTATACGAGGGTCATTAAGTCTGCATGTCATCTGTTCACCACCAGTGAAGAATAATACCTAAAACTGGGATTAAAGTACTCGGGGCCCGGTGGCCTGGCTGGCAAAGCTCTCGCTTCACACGCGGAGGGCCCAGATTTGATTTCTGGCAAGGTGGAAACATTTTGACGTGTTTCCTTACACCTGTTGTCCTGTTCACCTAGCAGCAAATAGGTACCTGGGTGTTAGTCGATTGGTGTGGGTCGCATCCTGGGGGATAAGATTGAGGACCCCCAATGGAAATAAGGCAGACAGTCCCTCGATGACACACTGCCTTTCTTGGGTTATCCTGGGTGGCTAACCCTCCAGGGTTATAAATCCGAACGAAATCTTATCTTACACTGAGAACTTCACACTTCTCGATGTACATACATAGGACATTTTGGAGGTAAACACTCCTTGGCCCAGTCCATGGCCAGGCCTCCTGGTGGATCAGGGCCTGATCAATCAGACTGTTACTGCTGGCCACACACAAACCGACGTACGAACCACAGCCTGGATGATCAGGTACTGACTTTAGGTGCCTGTCCAGCTCCCTCTTGAAGACAGCCAGGAGTCAATTGGTAATTCCCTAAACGCATTAGTTAATTTTTTTTTTAACATACCGGCCGTCTCCCACCGAGACAAGGCGACTCGAAATAGAAGAAAACTATAGAGCCTTCTTTTTTCAATTAGTAATTTATACATGAGAAGGAGTTACTAGCCTCTTGTTCCTGGCAAAGCAAATTGTATTTCACTTATCCATTCATACATCACACATGATACTATATGGTAGTGAACAGGTGAATGCAACCTTAATAACCCTCGTGTAATCGATAGGCTTTAAAAAACTCATTAACCAACCAACCATATATACAATAAATTACTTAAATTTATCAATCTATACAATAAATTAATTCATCCATTTGTACAATAAATCACTTACATTCATGCATTTATACAATAAATTACATATATACGGTTCATTTTTTTCCTTTATACCTACAAACCGAGAAATTTGAAGACTAATTCATCTTCGTACAGACAAGCCAAGCTACTGCTAATAACTGTCTCAACTAACCCAACGAATTAGTTACCATCGTGTTAAGTTACCCATTGAGTTAATTACCCATTGAGCTTGTTACCCACTGAATTACTTAACCACTGAGTTTGTTACTCATTGAGTTTGTTACCCAATGAGGTAGTTGCCCATTGAATTACTTACCCACTGAGTTAACTTACCCCAATGAGTTACTTATTTATTGAGTTAGTTATCCAATGAATTAGTTACCTACTGAAGAGTCCACGGGATTTCATTTTCTATTACACTGACTCTAGAACTAGAGAAAACGGCTTAGAGATCAAGATACACGACTTGTGTAGCGGTGACTGCACCACAGGCGGCCAGGAAGCTGGCGGCGCAGACGACGGCGGTGGTGGAGCCCACGGCGGAGATGATGGAACCCATGCACGACGAGAGGATGAACTGCGCCAGGAACACCATGGACGACACGATGGCCACGTCAGTACCCAGGCCACGCACCTGCTGCTCAGGACCGTCGCTAGCCTGAATCCCTGATGCTTCCTCAATCTCAGCCTTGAACTGTTGGGGGATAGTTTATATTTCAAATGATTTTAATAAGGCGTCTGACACGCGTATATACGTTCATTCAGCTAAATGATAATGGAGGACGTATATAATACCTACATGCTGATAATTCGTAATTTCTCCCATTATCCCTTCATATGTGAGAAATCACGAAAGCACTTGGAATTATTGTGATATCACCTGTTTACTGTGATCTTATTGCATAGTAATAAATGTATAAATTACCTAGTATAACCCAAAAAATGTCAGACGAAGCTTATTTCCACTGGAGTCAAAGTAATATCAAACAATATCAGGACAATTTTAACACACATAATCACTCGTGTAGATGACTAAGACACATCAAACATCGTTAAATTTTTTAGCGTTTCGCTCGAGGCTTTTATTTTTTATTTTAATTTACGAAAAAACTTCTTACACGAAACGTTGTTTTAATCAAAGCTTACGCTGTTTCATGCATCTTTTTCACCTATCATCTCGCTGCCTCTTCTCCCTATTACTCAAGTAATAATTTTTATTACAAAACAATGCAGATACACTCTTTTTACCTTTCACAAAAAAACGCACTTAGGAGAGATAAGGAACTACATTACGACATTTCGGTGCGTCCTGGACCATTGTCAAATCACAAGTAGGCGAGAAGAGTAGAGAAGGCTCAAAGATTCTCACAATATCAATCTCTTCCCTTTACAATCATACATCTACACTATTTCTCACTTTTCTCTTGTACCAACTAACCTTCCAATCCTTTCCGGATTTCTATTATTTCACATTTCTGATCTCCCCCATGTCTCGTATCCCTCTCGCAGTGGTCCGCTTCCCTCCCCTCATCCCTCTCTCCTCCCCATTACCTCTAGGCCCCACCTTGCTATAGGTAATAAAAATACACACAGAACAGAGCAAGCTTTATTAATTGAGTTTATTGTTGCTTACGAAAGCTCTATTGATTTGACAGAGCTCTACAGAGAGCGAAACGTTGTCACAATGAAAGCTTGCTCTGTAACCTGTCTGTGTTGTTCAAGAGTTGGCATTCTTAATCCCTCCTATGTAGGTAATGTGCCTCCCAATTCCGTGTTGGCACTGCGTTTCACAAACTCCTGTGTTGGAACTATACTTCCCAATTCCCCTGTTGGTACTGTGCCTCGCAATCTCTATATTGGCAGTGTGCATCCCAATCTTCTGTGTTGGAACTGTGCTTCACAATCTCGTGTGTTGGCACTGTGTCTCACTATCCCCCGTGTTAGCACTCACCGCTTCACCACAGCAGCGTGCCCACAGCTGCCGGATCTTGGTGACCAGCCAAACATCTTCACACTCAATCTATGGGAGACAAGATGAAGGCGGCCACTTCTAAGAAAAAAAGCATCTAAAAGAAAGCACTAACAATGGCCGGATGTAGGAATCTGTTAAGTGGTGTTGATTAAAACTAAGAAGACCAGTTTTGGGGGGACTAAATGTTGGGGTGTTTTATATTGTCTAAGAATAAGTGGCTTGAAGCTAAAAGGTTTTAGCTCATATGCTAAAAGGTCGAAGGTCATGTGACATGCTACAGATGAGGCCTATTATGAGCGTACGAGACATGGAACTAAAGGTCAAACTTAACTCAACTTGGAGCCAAAAGGTCTAACGTAACGTAACCATAACCTAAAAGGTCTACTAACCTAACGTGACCCGGAACTATAAAGTTTAACTAACGTGACCCGGAACTATAAAGTTTAACTAACGTGACCTGGAACTATAAAGTTTAACTAACGTGACCTGGAACTTTAAGACCTAACGACCTGAAACTAAAAGGTTTAGCTAAAGTGACAAATGGGCCATTGTATAGACCTATGTAATCTGGAACTAAAAGGTAACTTGGTACAAGTGTTATTTTTCCTCAGAATAAAAGAAAGAATCCAAGTTGCTTCATTCATTTAAATAACGTAGAAGACACAAAACACTGCAAGAACCTTGAATGATAAATGGTGCAAAGAACACGTTACTGGATTAATAACCCAGTAGTGAGACGTATGTGTGGTGAGACAGACGTGTGGGAAAATCCCCTTAAATCAACTCTCATGTTCACCTAGAAATAAATAGATCCCTGGGTGTTGGTAGACTGGTGTAACTGTCTTCATGGCACAGGCTGATTGCTTAACTGGGTTTAAAACCTACTGACTACGAGAGGGTCATTAAGGCTGTCACCTGTCCATCCCTAGTTAAAAATACTTTAAAATAAACTCTCAGCGTATATACACTGAGATAATACAGCCTATATATATATATATATATATATATATATATATATATATATATATATATATATATATATATATATATATATATATATATATATATATATATATATATATATATATATATATTATACTATATATATCCTTATGGGGAGACGTATTAAGTTATTACTTTTATGTTCAGTTGTTGTTTTTGGAAGTATATTCATTAATGAGTCTGTGTAAAGAAAATGTCTTGAGTACAATGCAATGAGCTACTGTTTTGATATTGATATCTATATAATATAAAATGAAACAAAAAATCTATTTACTAGCATCGTGAAAAAAAAAATTCTTGATGATCAAAAGGGTTAACTATAGTTATTTAATCTACAAACCTTTAGCTTGAATCTAGAAAATCTAATTGAAAAAAATGCTTAGGATAAGGATATACCAGCAAAAGCTTACTACTGCATAAACTTTTCTAAAGTACTGATAAAAATGTTGCCAGGATATATGTACAATTATCCAAGACCTCTAATAATATAATTGATTGATACTACAATTAACAATGATATACAGGATGAAAATTTCTCCCCTCGGAATAAAGGGCTTTCCTATCTGTCTTGGCATACGTGATTACCTTTCAAGAGGAGTTATGATGCCATTGAGGAGCTAGAAAACAAGCCAACCTAGCCTAATTCGCATCTGTATTTGGAGTTAAATTCTACGCTAGGTCAGGTTGGGTTACTTTTTGGGGGGTTAGAAAAAATATATGCAAGTTTCGTCTCCAAAGACCCAAAATATGAGTTTCAACTGCACATCTTACTCAATGATCGAGACTTTACATAACATAAAAAAAAAACATAAGGTATTTAACTTTATATTGGTCGGGCTCTTTAATTGAAGTTACCCCTCTTGAAGGGTACTGACGCCAGCGGTACGTGAGTGACCCAGCATGACGTAGTGAGGTACGTACCGTCTCCGAGGCGTGGTAATGAGCCACCAGCAGGTACGGCATGGTGAACAACGTCGAGTACATGACTCCAGCACAACAGGAGAACATGATGACAGCGACAGGGTGTCTGAGGGCGGCCATGAACACCATCCCAATGCTGTACACAAGCTGCCCGCACACGTACACAGGCTTGGCTCTGCCGCACATAAACACATACATGAGGATTCAACACATTCATGTACAAAATCCCCCCCCCCAATATACACCAGCTAACGACGCACATATAGAGGACTAGCAACAGCAAAAACACTGTAAGGGTCCAACATACTCATATACAGAGCCATGAACATCATTCTAAAACTCTGTGGGTGATAAAAGGCCAATTTTTTTGGAGGAAAAAATCTTACAATAAAGTTTTTTCAACCCTTTGCTAAGTGTAACTTCGAAAACACCACCTAAGTGGACATCACACGTATAGAAAAAGCCCTTTGCCAAGTGTCACTTTAAAAACACAACTTTGCAAACAACATACAGTGTAGCAAAAATCCTTTACTAAATGTCACTTCAAAACCACCACCTGTGTGGACAACACACGTATAAGTACGTACCTAAACCTCTTGACGAGTCCCTCAATCAAGAAGGAATACACGGAGCAGGAGAGCGAGTAGAGCGCCATACCCCAGCAACCGAAGCGAACACCTTCCTCATAGAGCTCCTTCTCCTGTGTACCGTCAGCAGCCTGAGATGAACCACCAGTTAGTCAGCAACAATCATGAGATGAACCACCAGTTAGTCAGCAACAATCATGAGATGAACCACCAGTTAGTCAGCAACAATCATGAGATGAACCACCAGTTAGTCAGCAATATAGTTTAAACAGTACATATTACACAGAAACACTCGTTGCAGAGACCACAATAGGTAAATATTCGTTATAGAAAGCTTAATAGACAGAAACATTTATTATAGAAATCTAATAGACAGAAACATTCAATACAGAAATCTAATAGACAGAAACATTCATTATAGAAATACTAATAGACAGAAACATTCATTATAGAAATACTAATAGACAGAAACATTCATTATAGAAATACTAATAGACAGAAACATTCATTATAGAAATACTAATAGACAGAAACATTCATTATAGAAATACTAATAGACAGAAACATTCATTATAGAAATACTAATAGAAACGCTGTACTGAATTTTAAGAAAACGCTCGTAAAAATATCTTTTTAAAAAAATGCTAATAGAGAAGGGGGAGATAATTAGGTTTGAAATATAAGAAGGAATGTGGGGAGGAAGTTCATCTCCAATGCCTTGGATCAAAAGCACATTCACCTACAGAACGACGCGACAACTGAAATTTTGCAAATATTTTTTTTTAATCTGTTTCTATAATTTAAAAAATCTCATTTACATGTTCAAGATTTTTGATGATTAAGATAACTATAGAAATATTGATTTAGAAGTTACTCATCCCTAAGTCTTCCTTGTATCTTGTAGGTTCGCCGGTCTTGTCCCGGCCCGGGTCTTTTCCAGATGGTGACTAAGTCTTCCTTAATTCAGATTAAGAAGGTGCTAATCCCTAAGTCTTCCTTAATTTAGATTTAGAAGGTACTAATCCCTAAGTCTTCCTTAATTTAGATTTAGAAGGTACTAATCCCTAAGTCTTCCTTAATTTAGATTTAGAAGTTACTCAGCCCTAAGTCTTCTTTAATTTAGATTTAGAAGGTACACATCCCTGAGTCTCCCTTTAATTTAGATTTAGACTTGACTCACCCCCGGGTCTTCCTTTAATTTAGATTTAGACTTGACTCACCCCCAGGTCTTCCTTTAATTTAGATTTAGACTTGACTCACCCCTGGGTCTCCACCGAAGACAGCCTCGCCCACGAAGTCAGTGAAGTACAGAGAGTAACAGACGAGTGACATCCAACAGAAGAGGTTAGTGAGGCACAGTACTCGTAGTGACTGGGGCGTCACGCGTCACCCAAAGAAAAGAACATTATTTTTGGTTTCAAAGCATTATAAATATGTACATATAGATTTTTGTTTGATAATGTTCAGGCAAAGAAAAATTATAGTTTTTTGTACAACATACCAGCTAGGATGAACTAGATAGGCTAATTTATTATCTATTATTAACTAAATAATTTGAACCGTGACTAGGGTGAGTGAGCCTCGTCCTACCAAACAAATCCTCATCCTTATAATTTTTTTTCCAAATTTTCATTTCTTCCACAAAATTACACCAACTCGGTTTTAAATTAAATATTTTCGTTGTTTTTTCTTCCACAATCGTTGCTTCGTTGGTTTATTAGGTTTGATGCCTATCGACTACACGAAGAAAAAAAAATAAGAAAATGTAATGAAAATGATTGTGGATAATTTGAGAAAATTATAAGATTTTTTTTACCCATGTTCTCGTCTTCAATCGGCTTTTTTTTTAACATGTGTAAGAAATAATAAATCAACTAATAATCTGACCATATCTGTTGTCTTTTGGGGGAAAAAACAATTCAACCCTAAAAAAAATTTCTTGAGCTCATGATTTTCAAGTTTTTTTTTTAATGTCCATTGTGTTTAAAAATGTCATCACGTGTTTTTAACATACTGATTAAGAAAATGGCTAGAATAATTAAATATGAGTAATTTTAACATATAAGTTTTTATGTAATTTAACCTAACCTTCAATGAAAGCTTTGAATACAAACTAATCATTGTCATATCAACTGCCCAAAGTCAATTCTAGATTAATAGATCCAGCCCCAGCTCCTACAAGACCAACTCTAGATCTATTCTAGACCAACAGAATCCCTCCAGATTGTATACAACCTATCCTAAATCCATAATAGGTCAGTAGGGTCCCTCTAGAATCTGTAAGGTTCATCCTAGATTTATTCTAGCTGAGCACCGGACTACCTCACGCTAGAGGACTCACTCTCGGCATATAGACGATGGAGAGAAGATACTGTCGTAGAGTGGCTCCAGGTACTGCAGCTTCATCAGTCACCTCTGCTTCTGCTGCCTCCTTCATCACCTCCGTCGGGTCCTGTATTAGATTTAACGAATAGGATATTAGGACGTGTGATCTTGTTCAGTGTTTCAGCTTTAAGAACGTTATATAAAAAAGAATACTTAAAACGCCTCAATACTTTTAAAGAATCATCTAAAAATTAGCCCAAAGAAAAAAAAAGTGAAATTGTATAGCTTAAATTCTTGTATAGGTTAGGTACATTAACTCCGTCGGTAAACTGAACATGAATGGCGTTCTGTGGGCAACAATGGAGAAAATACGTTATAGAACAAGATCTTATTGGCACAACGTTGATAAAGCTCTACACAGAGTAACGTTGTGTCATTAAATTTGTTCTACGACGTGTCTTGTCTACAACGATTACCATTTTTCTCTGTGGGTCTCGTTTTCTGTTGGTGTTTTACAACAAAGTCTCGCCCTCATTAATTTTTACATTTACTGGCATTAGTGTATGTTATAATTGGTTTGATCTGGTTATTAAACGACAATCTAACGCAACCAAACCTAATCTAAATACTCTTTGTAGAGAAATTAACTTAAACATTTACGTGGGAAACCAATGATTGCGTTAGGATGAAACACTGGCCTTTGATACGGACTTTATTTTTGTTTATTTAAACCCACCTGCTGGTTAAAAGAGGTCTCCTGGTGCTGCTGCTGTTCCTGCTGATGTAGTTGCTGGCCCTGCTTCTCGACGTAGCCCTGATAGTTCTCTCCTTCAAGTCCTTCATCCACACGTTGACCATTTTGCTGTTGAGAGATGCCAAACATCACTAGCCTGAACTATAGCTGTTGATACGTTTACGAGCAAAATAGTGTGGATCATTCTGTACAAGTTCTGGATACCTGGAGGACGTTCCGGGGGTCAACGCCCCCGCGGCCCGGTCCATGACCAGGCCTCGCGGTGGATCAGGGCCTGATCAACAAGGCTGTTACTGCTAGCCGCACGCAAACCAACGTACAAACCAAAGCCCGGCTGGTCAGGTACTGACTTGAGGTGCCTGTTCAGCTCCCTCTTGAAGACAGCTAAAGAGACTACCAAACTGTTCTCGTGAGGAAACAATTATACACACGATGTAGGGACTCCTATATTACTTCTGGTATCTTTTGTCTCACAAAAATAAATAACTATATATCCTTGTTTGCTGATGACTCAAAAATGTGAGAAATAAAAGCTGAAGAAGATGAAAGAACTTAGCAAGAAGATCTGAATAGACTTCAGGAATGGTCGTAAGAGTCATTGGTGTAATTTAGCCCAAGGAAAAAGAACGTTAGGAAATACGAGATAATGAAATAAGGCCCAAGACAGAGTTCCAGGCTGTTGGGATGAAAATAACTGAAACAGATAAAGAAAAACAATCTGGATAAACTCGCAAATATAAGAGTGCCATGTCTAGCAATGTTATTATATACCGACAAGTATATTAATAAGACAATATGCAGTTTACTGTAATTTGTTGACAAAATGCTTCGTCCACCTAGAACTTTATCAGTTCTCACTGATAACTGATAAAGTTCCTGGTGAACGAAATATCCTCTCGATAAAATACCATAAACCAAATACTGTGTCTTACGCAAACATAAGTAGACCAGGAAAGACTAGAAATGGATCTGGACAAGCTGCAGGATTAGTCTGGCAAGTGAATATTATAATTTAATCACGGCAAATGCAGTTATATAAATCGAAGAAGGGCAAAGATGACCGGAAACAGAGTACAAGCTCGGGGACAAAGGCTACAAACCTCCCTGAAAGAGAAGGAAGGACCTTGGAGTGAGCAAAGTTCCAAGTATTTCGCCTGAGGAACACATCAACCGATTAACCGCTACAGCGAACACAAGACTGGCAAATTTAATGATAGCTCTCAGGAACTTCAACAAGGAAGCAATCACGACCCTATACAGGGAGAAGGCAGCGCCAGTATGGAACCCATCTCAAAAGCACGTGACGACAGAGGATAGATCAAGAGTGACATTACGACGCACAAAATAATGAGAGGAATAGGGTGGACAGGATGAGTCTGAGAGGTGCCTCACGAGTACACGAAGTCACAGAGATGCTAGGAAATGCTTATTTTGCCTTAAGAGTAGTTAGGAAGTGGAACGAACTAGACTGCGACGCGGTAAAGGCGGGATCCATACATAGTTTTAAGAATAGGTACGATAGGGCTCACGCAACCAGGAAAGTGAACCCAGTAGCAGCCAGCGGAGAGTCGGGGCCAGGAGCTGAGATTCGACGCCTGCAACCACAAATAGGTGAACACACGCGCACATAACACCATCCATTGTCCCCCAAGAAAATGCACCTCATTTGGCTTCACTAGATATGCAAATGATAAATAATGAGAGGATTTAGCCATCACCGTGTGTGGGGTAACCCCTGAGTCATGGCAGCTTTATGCTAGATCCATGACTGCTGCTGCCTCTCGTTGCCTCTTTCTCTTACCTACTTACGAGAGGTGATCATACTCTGCGCTAGCTTCCGTTTTCTATGGCGTCTGCGTTGCTTCTTACTTTTATGGTGGTTAACTGTGATGTACTCACTGACGTAGCTTAAGTGTCACTTTCCTACCTACAAACTTACCTATTTACTCTTTTCACAAAAAAATGCACTTAGGATAGAAGAAACTCTAGGATGACTTTTGGTCAGTCCAAGACTAGTGTTAAAAAACAACGGGTCGAGAAAAGGGCAGAGAAGGTCAGGAGACAGAACCAACTTCCCCAGGCACTTACCATGAGGGAGAGGGAGTTAGGGCGAAGAGGAGGCTTTCTCTCAATGGAACCATCCTCCATGGTACCATATCCTCCCTTCCCATCCTCCATGGTACCATATCCTCCCTTGCCATCCTCCATGGTACCATCATCTCGAGTCAGCGGCTGGTCCACAGACATGCCCTACCATGCCCATGAAAAGCATTATTAGTTATAATACAAGTTAGTAATGTTTGTTTGTGTGTTTTAATTATTAAATCGTTGTGTAGTTAGACTAGGCTACTAATTTGTTATTTTGGTAAATAATTTATAAGTACTCTACAATTGTTTCAATTATTCACTTTCATAGATACGTACATAAATTGTTAGCTGGGTAACTAGTTAATAAGCTGATACTGATACATATTGAGTCGCCGTGATTTAGTCCACGGCACAGGTGGAAACATTGGGCATGTTTCTTTACACATGTTCACCTACCAGTAAGTAGGTAGCTGGGTGTTCGTAGACTGTTGTGGGTCGCATCCTGGGGGACAAGATTAGAAAGGACCCCAAACACACACACACATAGCAAAGAGCACCACAGGGCAGACTCACCAGCCTCGCATTAGGAAAGAAAGCAAACTGGTAAAACACTCTTTATTGTCAGGAAGGTTCGTTTGCGGGGAGCTCACAGCCCCGCGATTAAACCATAAAACACACGCACAAACACAAAGACAGAATTGTTACACCTCAGAGCTGGTCGTCGTTTTCTGTCCTTTCTAGACCACGCAAAACCCTCTTTAAACCTCCCCCTTCTTTAACGTTCCCCGCTCCCCTTCTTTAAATCTTTTCTCTGAACCATCTCCGTCTCTAAACCCTCTCATTTATATCCCCTTCTTTACACCCTCTCCATTTTTTAAATCATCTTTTAAACCATTTTTTTCTGTAAATTCTCTTCAACTTTCATGCAATTTTGAAACTAAATAGCATTATGGTGTTGTCTAATAAGCATATTGTTGAGTACCAGTGTTTCTTCTGGTGTTCTGTATTTAAAATTTCTAGCTAATAGCCTGGCATTGTCTTATATTTGTTTACAAAAGTGTGGAGAGAGAGAGAGAGAGAGAGAGAGAGAGAGAGAGAGAGAGAGAGAGAGAGAGAGAGAGAGAGAGAGAGAGAGAGAGAGAGAGAGAGAGAGAGAGAGAGAGAGAGAGAGAGAGAGAGAGAGAGAGAGAGAGAGAGAGAGAGAGAGAGAGAGAGATACTTACCTTCTGCAGCTGAGCCTTGGTAGAGTTCTGCAGAACTTGGAGAGGGATCTCCCTCACTGAGTACAATGTACTCAGCACACACACGATGAAGATGAACGTCACCAGAGTGAACACCGCTCGCACGTGTCCGCCCAACATCACTCCTGGTGTGGGTGTAAATGTGTGTGTATGCGGTGTAAATATGTTGACGTAAGCAGGGTGCAAATATGTGGGTGCGGGCGTGAAAAAACAGGTGTGGGCGTGGGGGGTAGAAGGAATAATCAGTACCTTGAGAAGTCATATATGAAGATAAAATCATTGTAGTATTTTGGAACATAGCGATAAATTATTATGCAAATCCTGCAGTGTTAAGTAGGTTGTGCAATGGAGACAAATATATTTTGGGCCAATGGGGAGAAAAAAAATTCCGGCTTAAAAACATAACTTAACCTAATCTAACTTATATTGGGGGTAAAATTAAGGTTAGCTTAGACTAGGTTAGTAAGAGTTCCTTTTTTTTTTGTTAGAAAAAAATCCCATTGGATCAAAATATAACTGTCTCCACTGGACAACTCATTTAATACAGGAAATTTTACATAATAAAAAAACGCAAGGACCTCATCTCCATATTTATCATACGGAGGACTATATAAATTTATATATACGGAAGATTACATTAATTAAATCTATTGAGGACATATTAATATAAATACAAAGGGGGATTCTATTAATTAAAATATATAGAGGATTATATTAACATAAATATAGATATGATTGTAATATTCGTCAAGACAGAGTCCTGACTCTTAATCTCTCGACGACCCGTTGGTACCCAGTAATATATAAAGGACAGTACTGATTTATATATACGGAGGACTATAGTATATTAATTTAATATGGAAGACTATATTAATTTAAATCAATACACAAAAGTGTACAATACGTATGTGCTATCTTACATAATTATTGTTTTTTGTGTGTTCAGGTTGAAACAGAACATTTAAGGTGACAGCCTCACTACCTGTAGAACACCACCTGTTCACCTCTACCCGAGGAAAACCACCTATTTTCTTTTTCCTGCTCCTCTATTCCGTATTCTTGCTCCCACCTCTCCTCGCTCTGGTAATTTCTTTTTCTCGTGCTATTCATTAACGATTAAAAAACTATTGATTACTGCCCACGAGCACTGTGGACACAACTCATGAATATACGTTGCAGATCTCTCTCTCACCTATGACAGTAGCATCCCAGTTAATACCACCCATGGCGTAGCCAAATCCACCCCCGAGGCCTGCCATGATGGTGAAGGTGGACAGACCGATAGCATGATCCTCTGTAGGGAAGCAAGGAAATTTTGTTACGTATTTATGTCTATATAAAAATAATTACGCTCCTGTTGTCGCGTTTTCTATTAATTTCATTATTATTTTTAGTAGTAAAAGTTTATTTAGGTACAGGTACACATAAGTACAGTTATTACAATTATCATATATAGTAACATGTGTAAATTACCTAGGATAACAAAATCAGTAACTTATTTCCACTGGGGTCCTTACTAATATTAATAGCAATTTTCATGGTCAACCGCTTCTTCTTGATTCGCCGGGACTCTCCCGGCCCGGGCCTTGTCCAAGTGGTGGCCCGGCCTTGGCTCCCTTTCTCGGGAGTATCTCAGACTAATGTCTGCCATGGGAGGAGGTACAAGTACCTCCTCATCGTTAGGACCAACTGCCCCCAGGCCTAGCCACATTCCCCGCCCTCACGGGGCTCGAAGGGAGAAGCTAGGCCTCTCTGGTCTGCCATCTTCCCATCCCCAGGGAGGCTAATGGGAATGGCAGTTTTGTGAGCTGCAGATGGTAGCAAGCTTTGGCTCAGGCACCTACCCTGCCCTAGAAGGGCTGGGCATGGTGTCTTCCTCTTGCGGGTCAACCGCTGTATTTATTATTTTTTTTTTATGTTCCTTCTGCAATTTCAAAATTAATCCCTTCGTGAGGTTATCTATGGAAAACTTATTTTACATTAAAGAAAATATTGCGTAGAGGTAAATGATAAGATTTTTGTTCGGATTTTTAACCCCGGAGGGTTATTCACCCAGGATAACCCAAGATGACTCACGAAATCGTAATGACACGATTGCAAACAAACCATACCATGGGTGGGGTTCTAACCCCACCCATGGTATGGTTAGGATAACCCAAGAAAGACAGTGCGTCATCAAGGGACTGTCTTATTTCCACTAGGGTCCTCAATCTTGTTCCCCAGGATGCGACCCACACCAGTAGACTAACACCCAGGTACCTACTCGCTTGCTAGATGAACGGGGACAACAAGTGTAAGGCAATGTTTTCACCCTTGCCAGGGATTGAACCATGGACACTCAACGTATGAAACTAGAGCATGGAATACCAGGCCACGGGCCTGGTATTTATATTGGTACCCAACAGTAGTTTTTTCGTGTGATAATTTCAGTGGAATCCATCTTATGTGGCTGTAGGCAGTCAGATTCCTGGTAATTTAGTCATTTTGTTAAAATCTACTCTGGAGTTTTCAGGTTTATGTTAGGTTAAGTAAGGTTAAGTTAGGTTAGGTAAGGTTCGTCAGGAAACAGAACAAGAGTCAGGTTCATGTTTTCACACATTTCTTTCGGTGATTTTTTGTTGATAAATTTTATTCTACGTATTTTGTCTTTCTCACTGATTTTTTTTTCTTTGCAATAAAAGTTATGGAGCCGAATTATTCTTTTCAACGTTTTTTTTTTGTAAATTTTTCTCTTTCCCAACCTAGTTGCTTGTTTTAAATGAGGGTCGATTTTTTAAGTGACCTTATTTCTCTCATATTCCCCATCACAACTTGCTCTAAATAACAACAACAATAATAATAATAATAATAATAATAATAATAATAATAATAATAGCAACAACAACAAGGTGTAGGTTCAAGGTCATGGAATAAAGGCTAGAAGCTCTGGAGGAACTCACCCAGTACGGAACAAGGAAAAAGCCTAAAGCCTCATCTATTATTCCTACCTGGCCATGTCAGGCTACGAAACTTTTCCTGCAAGCATTGAGGAATAAACTAGTTGTAAAAGCATTTGTTCGTGTACACAGAAAATGAAATTTTTTCTCGAACTGAGCTTAAATATACTATACACATTATTTTATAACCGGAGAATAACCCAATAACATCACAAAGTATGATTTATTGGTGTATATCTTGTTAAGTTGCCACCTATTGTGGTTGACTGATACTTAAGCCACTTGTTTACTATCTAAAATGATTATAATTATAACCATAATTCTTAAAGTGGTAAGAAAGTGGAAAACCTCGGTCAGATGGCCAAAAGCTCCAGCTGTGGGTCATCATATGACTCAGACCCAAGTCAGGAAACACTTGTCCTGTTTCCTGACAAACCTTACCTAACCTAAACCTGCTAAGTGCCCACGAGTACCGACCCTATGCCCTGGAGTATCGAAACCAGGTCCTTTCGGTTTTGGTCTAAATTTTCTCACCATTAAATTAAATAACAATCATAATATGACATAGCTAATAATTTTTTATTGAGTGAAGGGAAACTCAACTAAAAAAAAAAAAGTTTTAATCTCTCAATAGCATGACTTTTAAAGTGAGAAGAAAATCAAGTAACGGCAAAAATATACACGATAGTTTCACCAATATTCTCCTTTCAACATTGATGGACTGACTACATCGACTCAAGGTTGAGGGACTGATTACCTCAAACTCTTCCTGTTCTTCACCATTCTCCTTTGTAAGGACTGATGAAGCCACTGTGTGGCGAAACGTTTCCTCAATAAAGATACCCAAGTGTTGGATATGTGTCTAATTTATAAAAAAAAATGGTGCCTTGGATCGACCTGATTATCTGCCAGTCCCCAGACACTATGACTCGTATGGTCACGTAGGTGCAAGTGTCTGAACACTTTAAGACTGAACACTTTAAGACTACTTCTTCAAGGCTACTGGACTGATCACATCATATCCTCCCCACTGTTTCTACTGTCTCCACCTCCAGCCATCTTTGGTAGCTTTAATGCCGAAACGTTTCGCCTTCTCAGTAGGTTTCAGTCGAATTATTTTTTTTAAAGCCTACTGAACAGGCGAAACGTTTCGGCATTAAAGCTACCAAAAGTTGGACGTCTTATCGACCAGTCGGTCGATAAGACGTCCAATAATTACAGTGATGCCCCCTATGGGCTTCTCCGTGAAAATAAAAATTCACTAAAATGTTAGAGGTGTAAGTGGGTTAGGAAGCCTGGAGAGGCTTCACCCCTACGTCAGCGTGTGGGACAAAGCCTCAACAATGCTCATCATCACATCAATCAACACAACACTGATGACTTCGTACCACCTTGCTGCCCAGCTGATGGTGCTGTCCAGGGTTTTGTTCGTCAGGAGAAATAGGAAAACTTGCTGCTGACGCTGTTGATAATGTGGTGACAGCGGTGCTGATAATTTATTTACTTAGACAAATTTGAAAAAAAGAGAATTCACCTAGCGCTGCTGGTCTCAATTGAATGATGATGATATTTTTTGTTAGGATAAATTTTAAATATTTCACCTGACGCTGGTCTTAAATCATGTGATAAATGATGATATTTTGCTTCTCAGGAGAAATTATAACATTTCTCTCCTGATGTGATATCAGTTATATATATATATATATATATATATTTTTTTTTTTTTTTTTTTTTTTTTTTTTTTTTCAACAAGTCGGCCGTCTCCCACAACCACTATGACAACCACTATGAAACAATAGAGGAATTCTAAGCGATTTCGTGAGTACTCACATTATCAAGGAACTATAAAAAACGTTTTTTATAGTTCCTTGATAATGTGAGTAGTCACGAAAGCGCTTGGAATTCCTCTTATTTTTTCATAGTGGTTCTCTTGCATATTGTGATATCACCTGTTTACTGTGATCTTTTTGCATACATATATATCAATAACAACACTGCAACTAGCCGAGGATTCGAACCCATGTAGTTTTGGCCCTGCCTCGTGCTGAGCGAAAATCACATGACGCCTTAACCCATTGAACCACAAAATCCTGTGTGGTTCACAATTAGACCCCAATAGAAATATATCACTTTGACATTTTTTGGGTTATCTTATGTAATTTAGACTTTATATTAAGTACATCTTACAGACAATCAATTATGTTTTATAATACTATTACAATCACCAAACAAAAACCTTTTAAAACATGAGGGCTCTGGTGGTCTGGTGGCTAAAGCTCTCGCTTCACACGGCGAGGGCCTGGGTTCGATTCCCAGCCAGGGCAGAAACATTGGGCGTGTTTCTTTACACCTGTTGTCTATGTTCCCCATCAGTAGAGTAAAATGGGTACCTGGGTGTTAGTCGACTGGTGTGAGTCGCATCCTAGGACACTGACCTAATCTGCCCGAAATGCTCAGCATAACAAGGGACTTTCTATATAGTAGTATGTCACTGATGTCAGCTAGGCCTGTATACCTTGTACATGTACTTAAATAGTAAATATATATATTATTATTATTATTATTATTATTATATATATATATATATATATATATATATATATATATATATATATATATATATATATATATATATATATATATATATATATATATATATATATATATATATAGACACTACATTCATTATCGTCAAATTAATCACAACCTCCAGCAGGCGACTTTGTGCAGACGAAAAAATGTAATAAACAAGGGGTGTTGGTGTTGCGCCGCCATGACACCTCTGTTATTGCTGCCTCCCTCCCGCTAAGTCCCGCTAAGTCCCGCCTACCCAACCACCAATATGAAACACTCCCGATAGGATTTTGTTGTGTAAATTAATTGAACCCTTAAGACTGGAAGATCTCTGGCGGGAATAGAAGTTATAAGTTGGCAACCAATTTTCTCTCATGGATCTTCCCACACTCTTACGCCTGGCAGTGTCGCCTCCGATAGAGGGAAACTAAGAAAAAAAAATTAAATAAATAAATAGTAAAAAAGAAATATTGTATTTTTATCCTGGTGAGACAGGTGTCGACTAACCTGGAACGGTGACGTCGAGCAGGTAGGCTCGGGAGGGACTCTGGCAGGCGTCAGCGTCGAAATCGAGCAACATTGTGCCCAGTATAGTGAAAAAGATACCCCAGGGATGGGTCTGGTACCCATTCCTGCCTCCTTCAACCGCTCCTCCTCCTCCATCTTCTTCGTCTTCTTCTTCTTCAGGTGCTGGAGAAACCGGTGGGAAGAGGAGTAATGAAGAAAGATACCAAGAATTATTCAATGATCTATTTGTCTGTACATGTGTGTGTAAGTAGAAATCTGTCAAAGCTTCTCTGTTAAGTCATCCCTCTGTCTGTTACAAAACAAGTCTGTCAGTGTGTCTATCAGACATGAAATAAGGCAGTTGTTCTGCCCAGGTATCTGCCTGTATGTCTGTCTTACAAGGAATAAATCTTACGGTCTGTCAAGGTATATATCTGTCTATTTGAGAAGGAAGCAGTTTGTTGATCTGTAAATAAGTCAGTCAGTCTGTCTGCCTGTCAATGAATAATTCCCTTGAGCTGCCAAGTTGTCTCTTTCTCTTAACAAACACAAAAGTGAAACAATAAAACTGCAAGGGAAAAAAATATCGTTCATACACACCATGAATACAAACAGAAGAATAAACAAAGAAACAAAGTGAAGAAACAAAATATAAGTACTAGCTGAAGAGAGAGAGAGAGAGAGAGAGAGAGAGAGAGAGAGAGAGAGAGAGAGAGAGAGAGAGAGAGAGAGAGAGAGAGAGAGAGAGAGAGAGAGAGAATCAACAATGATCTGGAACGGAAATAAAAGATGGGACGGGTCAAGATTTGGTTAAGATTTGCGCTTGAGAAACCGAGACGTACACACAAACACACACACACACCACACATACACACACACGCACCACACACACACACACACACACACGCACCACACACACACCACACACACAGGAGCTGCAACTCGACCACTGCAACATGAAAGTGAGTATACGTTACCAGCATCAGTGATGGTGATGTTCTGAGCATCCTGGAGATCGTTGACTACCTGAGTGATGGTGGAAGCGTTAAGAAAGCCAGCATCCGTAGCACCAATTAACTCGCTCACCTGTACACGTTAACCAGAGTTAGACACAGGGTTCACCTCAGGTAAAAAATTACATTTACCTTTTAAAGCACCATCAGGAAGTGACCTGGTTAATTAGTGTGTAAAACTCAAATCTAATATGCCAGAATGATTATCTGTCAGAGACTCGTGTCAGGAGACATTAGGTGGTGGTGGTAGTAGGCGATGGTGGTAAGTGATGGTAGTGGTTAGTGGTGAGGAATGGTGGTGATGAGTATGGTGGTGGTGTTGGTATGTGATGGTGGTGGTGATTAGTGGTGGTGGTGGTAGTGTACACTCACCTGCTGAGTGGTGAGTGAGGTGGTGGTAGTGGTGACAGCAGTCGTGGTCGTGTTCCAATCATCTCCCATACCAATGCCCAAATCCTTACCATTGGGCACCAGGATCAAGCCTGCATGTAAACATACCCACATATAATACACACACGTTATACACGCATGCATATCCACATCCACATACGTACATCTGCTCCGCATATACACGTTCCATACACATAAATCTTAACAAAATTAGTGAATAGTTTATACTTCATTCTCTTTCAGTATAGAAACAGTAAGGGACCGGCAAAGTAGAACAATTTAGAGGTATATTTTGTGTATGCATTGAGAGCAGCAGTATATATCTCAATCTTATACACTTGAACGTGTTAATATATCGGTGTGTAAATACACGGAAGGGTATTTATGTGTATATACACTGAGAGGTTTGTATCTCAGTGTATATACAGATATGTATATATCAATGTATATATATATATATATATATATATATATATATATATATATATATATATACATACATATCCCAGAGTATATAGGTATATATATCTCAGTATATACATTGAGAGGTATGTATATCTAGTGTATATATACGAAGAAGTGTGTAGTAGATAGGCTTTAAACCAGGATAGATAGGCTAAGGATACGTATTTAAGTTCTAGATTATTGGTCCGTGACCCCTAATTGTTTTTTTTATGGTCCTAGCGAGTGGTCCATGGGTTTAAATGGGGGCTGAGGACTCCCTGTGAGTGGTCCTGGTCATTAAGTGAGTTTTAGGAAGTGAGACCCACTCTTTCTCTCTTTCTCCTTTATTTACACAAGGTTAGGTTAAGAGTTCCTACCTTTAATTACAAGCTAAGAGCTGTTACCTACCTCAGCTCATTTGAAAGTCTTTTTATTGTTTTGAGACATACAAAAATGGAACAGAATAAGGTTATACCTGGAGGGGTTTCGGGGGTCAACGCCCCCGCGGCCCGGTCTGTGACCAGGCCTTTATTTCATCGAAGTTTTTATGCTGTACGAACATTTTCCAGATTCGAGTTATTCTATGAATGAGTGATAGATGAAGTGATGTTCTGGAGAAGGTTACAGTCAGAATACAGTTGTTGTTTGCTGCCCGTCTTGTGGTATAGAAGCTAATCTTCTTGTTGTCAGTGAAGTAGAGACAAGTGTGGTACTTTGACAATATTGCCCTTGTGCATAACAGTAAGACCACCCATATCCCTCCGGTGTTTAAAGCTCTACTGAAATAACAGATTCATCCAGGCTGGGTCCAGGCGAGAGATGAGTCGTCTTGCTTTGTTCCCTATTCTGTGAAGAAGTCTCAGACAAGACGGAGGGCAATCCAAGAAAGATGCACTTGTTTCTCTCTCATTACTGTTAATATTAGTATTACTCTTATTTTTATTATCATTATTCTATTATTATTGCTATTATTTTATTATTATTGTTATTATTATTACTATTATTTATATTATTAGTTATCATTATTATTAATTATTTTATTAGTATTACTGTCTACTGTCATTATTATTATTACTGTCATTATTTTTATTGGCATTATTACTGTTATTATATTTATTATTATTATCATTATTATTACTGTTATTATATTTATTATTATTATTATCATTACTGTTATAATTATTATTATTATTATTGTTACTCTTATTATTTCGCATTTTCCTCTCCTTTCCTATTTCTCCTCTTCTTTTCCTACCCCCTCATTATGCTGCCTGCATCTTACACTCCTCTTCCTCCTCCTACCTTCTACCTTCTACCTCCAGGTGTTCCCACAATAGTATTGTCGCCTCAGCAACGCGATCAACACTTCTACAACCTCGCCGGAAGTGGCATTTCCGGTATGTAAATTAGGTCTTCAGTGCTCCATTATCCCAACTGGTAAGTGCCACACCTCACAGGTAAGTGCCACGCCTCACAGATAAGTGCCACACCACACAGGTAAGTGCCACACCTCACAGGTAAGTGCCACATCCCATAGGTAAGTGCCACACCTCACATATGTGTCACACCTCACAGATAAGTACACCACACAGGTAAGTGCCACACCTCACAGGTAAGTGCCACACCTCACAGGTAAGTGTCATACCTCACAGGTAAGTGCCACATCCCACAGGTAAGTGCCACACCTCACAGGTAAGTGCCACACCTCACAGGTAAGTGTCACACCTCACAGGTAAGTACCACACCTCACAGGTAAGTGCCACATCTCACAGGTAAGTGCCACACCACACTGGTAAGTGCCACACCTCACAGGTAAGTGCCACACCACACAGGTAAGTGCCACACCACACAGGTAAGTGCCACATCACACACACGGCAGTGGAAAAATGTAGAAGTATTTATGGGTGTAATAAAAATAAAGGATAAATTGTAAGCTTAGATGGGGTAGGAAAGGATATGGGGAAGGGGGAGAAATTTACGGGGAGGGGAGAAATAAACGGAGATGGGGAGAGGAGGGAACCCAGCTTCTAAGTACTGAGGAGGCGGCATGACAGCGAAATACACTCAGAGTTGTGCTTTACTACCTAGGAGGAGGAGGAGTAGGTGGAGGTGGAGGAAGAGATGAGGAGGAAGGCAAGGAAGACGAGAAGGAGCATAAGGAGTAGGACGAGGAAGAGGAGGAGGAATTGCAAGAATTTTAACTAGATCAAGGAAGAAGGCAGCATAGTGTTGTCAGCACTCCCCCAGCACTTCTCAGTCTCCTTGTACACACGCAGTGAAAATCTTGAGGGAGCAGGCGCCTGCCATCCCAAGGTTGTAGCAGCCTAGTCAGACAGCCACGGACCATCCAGTAGCGTCATCCCACACAACACTAACCACTTCCATTACTGTGTATAATCATGCACCATCATAATATAAATCCTTACCCAGTATAATACCGATGGAGAGAAGGATGATAAAGGGACGCCTCCGCCCCAGCCTTGAGCGGCAGTTGTCTGAGAGAGACCCCAGGATTGGCGTGAGAAAGAAACCTATGAATGGACTGAGGCACCAGATGAGCGTCATGTGGCGGTGTTTCACCCCGATCTTGAGCAGGGTGGGCGAAACGAAGGCAGTCTCGGCAGCGTAGCAAAACTCTATGCCCATCACCGCTGCTGAGATGCGAACCATTTCCATACGTGTCTTGCGCCTGTGACGAGGACATTTATTTCTATTAAACAAGATTATATATAACGGCAGAGTGCTGCTACAATAGTCTATATTTACATAGTGGGGACAAAAATTGTCACCCAGGTACAAGAATGACAATTCGCAAATTCATACCAAATAAGTGTGTGTGTGTGTGTGTGTGTGTGTGTGTGGTGTGTGTGTGTGTGTGTGTGTGTGTGTGTGCACTGTACTCCCGTGAGGGAAGTGAAGAGGCGGGTTAGCATTGTACTGCAGAGCGGAACTGATTTTCCTTGCTAACCCTTAGTGACCATCTTCACCCACCCGCCCACACACCCACCCACAGACGCTACCACTCACCCACGGACACTACCTCCCACCCACGGACGCTACCACCCACCCACGGACGCTACC